>JAOWBP010058092.1:4688-25242 GCA_028571105.1 Tragopan temminckii
AACACATAATAGAGTACAAACATTGTAATAGAGTGGCTGATTAATTCCATTAGGGTTGAGATCTCAGCTGATTTTAGAAAACATTTGGAAAACAGGAAATTCTGTTTAGATACCATGAAAGATTTTATTTATCAGAGCAGGTTGCCAACATTAGCTTTGGAGTCTCTTACCTTGAAATGGTCACAGACCTGAGCAACCTTACCTAATTAGACCTGCTTGGAGTAGGGGGTTAGACTAGGTGACTTCTGGAAGTCCCTTGCAACCTAAATTATGCTATGATTCTTTGTTTCTTATGTGTGTATCCAAACCTTAAGAAGTCATCAATGTTTACCAATAGTTAGTGACAAGATATTGGGCATTTTACAACCTATTTTAGATTTCAATCTGAATATGAGGTGACTCACGCTCTGGGCTCTGTTGATGGTAAATGTATCCTGGGGTACTGGCTGGGTTATCTGATATATTAAACATTTTCTGTACTTCTAGTGTACTTTAACTGAAACTCCAGGATGCACTCTAAAATTCATGCAATATTATGATAATTTCTAGAGCCAGTGATAAAAATAAGCGCGTACCATGATGCGAAGGGGCAGAGAATAATTTCTTCTCCATGTTCTTGATATAGCAGAAAAGAAGGTTAAAATAAAGTGAAAATTATGTTACACAGTGAGGCAGTTTTATAATAGTAGAATTAGTTACACTGTAAGATGGATTAGTTGAGAGGCTGTGAAGCATCTTTTTAAAGGCTGTTGGGATTTTTCTCTTAAATCTTCTCATCTTTTGGCTCAAAATGTCTAAATTCTTTCTATTTCCAGCCGCCATTGGTTTTCCAAACTTCTAATTATAGCAAAGCAGTATTATTCTCAGTTTATAGAAATAGCTGCAGTGCATTGAGTTGCTAACGTTCATTAAGCAGTTCAGTAGTGTAGCCTGGAATAATCTCATTGTGCTCAGAGATCTTGTTGCATTGATTAAGTGTTAAGATCTGTTTCAGGGATGGTTTTATTCCTTGTTTCACACTCAAGATAGAGAGACCTACCTTTCAGGGCTATGAGACCAAATAAAAAGTAGGGAGTAGCAGAACATAGATGTGGACTGGGCTTTTTTCCCTTCAGTCTTCCATATATATGTTAGAACAGGAGAAGTGAGCCTTGAACATTGTGGTAGCTCCATTAGTCATAGCCCTGAGCAGAGCAACAAGGTCACTAGAGAGCTTGGATTTGGGCATTAATGAATGTGAAAATGGAATTATGTGTAATGCTTTTATGCATTTGTCCCTCAAGTATGCCTAGAAGTGACGCATTGCAACAGCTCAGTGACTGTTTATATGTTGATTTTCACTGAGGCCAACTGAAAAATGTTGCTTTTTCCAACACGGTTAGCAGTGCATGTATTGATATGTTGGAGTGAATCTCAGACTTTAAGCCCCCTGTCATGCACCAGGTGTTTTAGCTTGATTATTTTTCAGTATATAGCTGCATGTTCTTTACTCGTAAAGTAGTCTTTAAAACTCTTAACAGTGAACGCCATTTTCTTGTTGTTTCACATTAGCTGAAGAACAGGCCTGTGTAGAGTAGTATTCATGCCAGTGGAGACCAAGGATAGCTCTCACCTCTGAGATAATCATCACAGATTTCCACAGTATTCTAGAAAAAGTTCTTCCTGTTTTATTTAGATCGTAGCAGGTTATATGTCCAGCCAGAAGAAAAGGTAGATTTTAAAGGTCATATTGCCAGGATTTTATACATAAATTGTCTTGTTTGGGCAGAGAAGTGGGGGAACCAAGCAGATACTTATGCAACATTCTGTCTTTTTCAGTCAGCATCATTGTCAGACAAATACACTTTTTGAGGTTAACATGTGATAGCTTTTTTTGGGAGCTAACTGACTTTGAGTGCAAAAGCCCAGACTGAGCTGATACAGTCTCCATGTTACAAGCTTTTGCTTCAGATTACAGAAAACCCATGCTCACCGAGAACACGTGTATTGTTGCCCTACATCTCACTAAGGAAAATGTTTATGACTCTTTACTAATGGAGAGCATTTTTTGATTTTTGAATAAATGTATTTTGAGTAGCACAAAAACAATAATAGTTCTTTGTGATTCTATTGTTACAAGTCAATATAGCTATCCTAAAAAATCTAGTAGCTACTATCAAGGAAATAACTAGAAATGGTTGAATATATGATTATCCATATCTAAAACTGAGATTAGCCGCAACTATATGTCTCATGACCCTGATTAGATTGGTCTCTCCTTGTAAATAACAAATGTTTGGTGTATTAGAAACTCAGTAGAGCTACGACACCGTGCATGCTAGGAAGTTATATAGATGGAATTTAGTGGGGAGAGTGTTGTGTATTTTTGGGTTTGTCTGTGTGCTGTGTTCACAGAATACCTCAGACTGGAGGAGACTTCAAGAGGGCTGTAGTCCAATGTCCTCTTCAAAGCAGGATCAGCAGTAAGCCCAGATATTAGACAAAGTTTTAAAGGGCTTTATTCAAATAGGTCTTAAAAACATCCAAGGATGGAGATTACCTAACCAGGCAGCATTCAGCCTTATAGTAAGTTCATGTGGTTGTAACTTTTGAATTGTGTGGTAAAATATGAGATGTCATTGGAAGATACAGTGGGTGTTATAAATGACAGACTGTAGTAGGTCAGTGAAGGTAGAGGTACTGACATTACCATTCTTTCACGTCATGAACTCCTGTGCTCATAATTGTACTGGTTGTGGTACCAAGAGAAAACATAGGCTTCACTTCCCACAGATCCAAAAGTGTGGTACAGGATTGTAGGAGGGCAGTGTTATTTTCACTACCTTGAAGGCTTTTTTGAGAACTGAATTTGAAGGACATATTTGTCAGAGTCTAGGTTCACTGAATAGCCAAGTGTTTGTGCGCATGCAAAGGCTTGAGATCCAGAGAGAAAAGGACAGTAGTTGGTGACCTGAACCAACTGACACATTGGTTTTTCTTTGACCTTTATATTTTAAATGACTGTCTTGCACTGCTGGATTGCAGGGACCTATGTGATTCAATCTTGTCAGCCCTTCATTCATTGAAATTATTCTTGTGGTCAGGGGAGTATGGCCTTTCCTCTTTACTCATAAAGCCACTGTCACTCACATGAATATAGTAACTTGTATATGTGAAAATTTCCTAAGTTAACGTCTTCACTTCAAAGTAGTATCACAAAGACAGACCATGACTGTGAAAAATTATGTACAATATTTACCCATGCCTTTTTTAGCTGGTGTTAGCCAGTATAACCATGTGCACAGGTTGAAAATCTGCTGCATTGCTCTCCAAAGTGAATGCATTAGGGAGTTTCGCTAGCACTTGGGTGGGAGACCACAGTGCCATAAGCAAGCACAAAAAATTCTGAAGAATATCTGGAAAATAAAAACCTAATTAGTGAAAGTCATCCCTTGGTTCCTTGCTTCTTTTGAATTAGAATAGCAAACAGGAAAAAATATTATTGCAGTGTTATGCCCTTTATTTTATTGATGGATCTTATGCCCTTTATTTTATTGATGGATCTCAGTAGTGTATAGGCTAGAAATGATATCTCAGACAAATGTATCTTGATGACCACACTCACCACTGGGCAAGTTCACTGCATCAATATGTACAATGTTTAGTTTAAGATGCTCAAATTTTACTTTAGTGACTTAAGCATATGAAAAAATCAATACACAAATAAAGGTTCTCATGTAATTAGTTCAAAATATAAATGTGGCAGAACATTTACAGAAAAGATAATAAAAATGATATACCACATTTTTATTGAACTGTAAAACTGAAATTGAGTTTTTCATATTACAGAGGTACTGGGATTGAACTCTGCCAGAAAGGAAAATACTAAAGGTTGTAGTCAACATTAGACATATTCTCAACAGGACACAGTCCTGACGTCAGTGATTTACCTTCACTAATTAGTTTAGCACCTGAGAGACTGCATGTTGGTGGGAGATAAATTTCAGTCATTCTTTTTCACTTACTGGAGTGTCTTTCATTATCTTTTCAATGAAAGCCTGGTACCTGTTCATACTTTTTTATATTTTTCTACAAAATGTCTTTTCTTATTGTTTATTCATGCTTTCATGCATAAGATCTAAGGAGCAACAGCTGTGGTCAAGTAAAAGGCCTGTGCATTGTCATTAAATTGTGCTGAACTTCCTCAATTACATGGAAGCTAGACTCTGCTCTTGCCTGTTTGCTAAGTTCAGAGGTGTTGTGATCTGTGTGAACAAGAACCCAAAGGAAAATGAAAGAAGCATTTCAGATCTAAGAAGGACTTTACTTAGATAATCTAGTAGTGCCAAACTATCTTATGTGAAACTGAGTGCAGTTATAAACCCACGCCCAGGGAAGCGGGAACATGCCTTGTATTGGAACATGAGATTGTGATATTGAAAGTAAGACACAGACTAGTGTGGTGTGTACAACTGAGTGATAAAAGACAACATTTTACCTATCCCATTCCACATCACTTGAAAGTGTACTCTGAGTCAGCATAAGGCAAAGAGAAAAGCAGCATCTCCATCTTGAAAGGTGTTCACTATATTACAGAGTATTACAGTAGCAGAAATGTGCATCTTTACTTGTTTTTCTCCTAGGTCCCTCTTCTTTGGTGTATGAAGGTATTATGTATCTCCTAGCCATACTCTGAGTTTGTTACATCATACAGAACAATTAATAGTTAAGGATTAGGAGAATTGAGAAATTCAGTGCATTACAGTAAAGCAAGAGAGAAGTTGGTGGTTTTTGAAGAGATTGTAAGAAGGGAGATTCTATCCATCAAGAACGGAGACTGCCCTTATTCAGTCATTCTTCCTGCTGAGAATCTTGAAGATACGGACAATGATGTAACAGTTTTTAATATCAACTGCCAGATACTGTTAAGAAGCATTCAGTATTCAGGCAAAATAATTTGATAACTAGTGAAATCTTTGTATAGAAAAAAATACTACAGAATTATAATGGTGGTAGTGGAAAGCTTTCACTACAGTGTAGCACTGTAATTAAACATCTCACTTATAAACTCTGGGGTAAGAGATCAGTAGAATTAAAATTAATGCACCAAAACCATTTATCACCTGATGTAAAGAAGAAATTAGTTTTTCACTTGTAGAGAACTGGAAGTAAATTATATAAATGCCTACAAGAACAGAGACAAGTTTACAATGTAAAATGTAAGGTATGCTATAGAATAATCCAACCCCATCAGAAAGTACTAGTGCAGAAAATAAGCTTTATTTCCTCTAGCTATTATTGAGAGTGATATAGTAATCTTTGCCTGCGTTAAAAAAAATGGAAGCTAGGAGTTAGGGTAAGGTTCATCATTAAACTGAACAGATCGATTTATGAGAATGGAACAATGAAAAGCATAGCTCCTGGGCCTAAATCTATACCACACAAAGAAGGGAGAGGTTGGAATTCTGTTCTTAGAACTAACATTAGAACTGAGGGTGAAATAGAAAATGTTCACAAAAAAAGAGTATTAGCTGTTCTAAGAAACAGCCTGTTGCTACATGACACAATCCTTCCAAATCATTTCATGCCACTGTGTATTAGGACCCCATAGAAAAAAATAAAATAAAATTTTCTACAAACAAAACTCCTCTGCATATATGGGACCAACCACAGATCTGCAAATATATGCAAGTTTTGAGGAAGCTATTAAGGAATGTTGTTTTCTTCAGAGCCAATATACAGCATACTAATCTCTTTGAAATCTGAATCCAAAGTAGACTTCTTGTAGTGACATGATATAATTCAGTAGGATTTACATATTATTGAGGGAAAAAAGAAGCAAAGAGAGAAATATGTCAATTCAGTCAAAGTTATCAGAAACAAACAGAAGGATTTCAAAGGCAAAATATTTAAACCAATTCCAAGGTAATAAATATATGGGAAAAAACCGAACATAAAAATAAGAGGATAAAATGAGACTAATTTATCACACACAAAATTGCAAGTGGAATAATATAACGCTTTTACCCAGTTCTCTCACAGTGTATCTTTTATCAAGTTTATATTAAATTATTTTAATCATACACAAGTTTCATTATTACTTGATGTTAATCTTTAAATAAGCCAGGGTGTTAAAGCCTGAAGTGAAGCCTTACTGCATATTGTTCAATTAGTTAAAGCAATGTAATAAAGAGAAAAGGAAAGGATGACAATGAGAAAACAGAATAGACAACTTTGCCTTTAAGACTTAAAACACAATAGTTTAACATAGCAGTAGGAAAATTAATCCAGAATTGAGCAACTAAACAGTACAGAAATGAAAACAAGATAGAAGTGACATCTTGTACCTTGATGCAGTACTGACTTTTCTTTCAGCATCACAATTATATGTTGTAGACGGTACCTGGAAAACCACAGCTTGTACATTTTGTGCTAGTTCTTTGCTTGCATAAGGTTATTTCTCACTAATCCTTGCAAACTTTCTTCTCCTTTCCTGGACCTCCACTTACGTAACTGTAAAAGATAATTTTTTTATTCTTTCTTTGTGCTTCCTTTATATTGACATGTGGTTTCTCATCTTATATTTAAATTATGAACTCTTTGGTACAGGGATGTTTGGCTTAGCTGTGCTTTGCACAGCAGGGTCCTGATCAATGAATAAGAATTACATTACAAATGACTGTTACTAATAATAACAATGAAAGTATTTTACAATATTTTATTAAAGATGTAAGGAAGGACAAATATTTAAAGATAAATTTCTCATCTTTTCAAGAGTATGGTAGTATGTGATTATTTTTATACTGCTACAGAAGATAGGTATACTTTCTGAGAGATCTGAGAATATTTGATTTAGGCTTGAAAAGATCAAACCATAAAAATACTAACAGAGAAAAGGTAGATTCCAGCTGCACGAGGATTGTGTTTCAGAACTTCTCCACTAATTTCTACTGAACTGCACCCAACATGCACAGTGAGAAGTTGGATGGAGTAGAATGGATGAGAAGTAGTGCTGAAGGGAGTTCAGATGCATACTAGATTAGCAAGGTTTTGTGAGCAACAGCATTGTGTAAATCTTGAAATTAATGTTATCTTTCCGATGTTTTAGCTCCCTTGGCAGATAAGGACTATCAGTTTCTTGTCTTTTTTTCTCTTATGTATTGCAGACAGTAGGAAGTCCTTACTCTGTGCATCCAGTGTGAGAATGGTTAATGAGTAGTAAGAAAGGCAGTAAGCAAAAAGCAAAGTATACCTAGGTAGTCATTTGGAGTACCTGTGTACAGTATCACTGGACTGAGAAGTAATCTTTTGTATGTAAGTTGCTCTAAAAGTAAAGCCTCCTATTTATTTCCATGGAAACTGCAACAGTTACAAAGAGCGCAATTACACTGTTTGATAGAGCAAATTCTCAGCTACAAAATACTGTTTTTCAACATAGTCACTACCTACCACTAGCTATGCATTTTTGCCAGCAATGAACAAGAGCCTGCATGTCATGCTCATCAAAACCTGCACCAGTGAAGGTGACTCACTGTTTCACAGCTGCTGTGACAGCATCATTGCTATGAAAATGTTGTCCATGCCGTTTGTCTTTCATTAGCCCAAACAGATGGAAGTCAGGAGGTACCAAATCCAGACTACACAGTGAGTGTGTTAGGACAATCCAGCTGAGATTGGCTATGTGTACCACAGTCTTTAGACTGTTATGGGGCCTGTCATTATTGTGTTGGAAGAGAAGGTTTGTCTTCTTCTCTGACCTAATTCTGGAAATTTGGCCTTCAGCTTAGTCACTGTCATGGTGTAGCTGTCATAACTGACGGATTGTTCAGGTTCCAGGAAATCCAGAAGGATCACTCCTTTCCTATCCCAAAAAGTAGTGCACATCACTTGACCTGCTGAGGATTTTTTTTCAATGGGGAATTCACATGTTGCCAATTTCATGGACTGCTGTTCTGACTCCAGCTCATACTGGTGACACCACTTCTCATCACCAGTAGTGATGTGATCCAGGGAACTGTCACCTTCAACCATGTATTGGTTCAGTACGTCCTGACAAACTTGCATGCGATGTACTTTCTCTTCCTGTGTGAGCATTTGTGAAACCCACCTGGTGCAAATTTGGAATATTCCAACATTGCCACTGTCATATCCAGTGCATTGAAACTGATATTCACCTCTGAACACAGTTCTCTGGTTGTAATCTGCTGATTAGCATGGATGAGCTGCTTGAGACACTCTTCATTTTGTGGTGTGTCAGCTGTGCATGACCATCCGGAATGTGTCTTGTCTTTCATGCTGCTGTCACTACTGCTGAAACGCGCTGCCCACCACCTCATTATGCTGACAACCACTCATTGGTCTCCATAAGCATTCAGCAAGCATTGATGAATGTCAGTGGATACCATTTTTTCTGCATGGAGGAATTCACCATTGCTTCCTACACACTTCCATGTCAGACACCATTCTGCCAGACTGCCCCTCTGCTGCCATCTGTTACACAGCAACAAAATATAACAGAATACTGGTGGGAAGGCTTATCCTCTCCTGCCATACCACCACCATCCACCTCTGACGTAATGGGGCAACATAAATAAAATAGGAAGCATTACTTTCAGAGCAGCCCTCATTTTATTGCTACTGGAAGACTGAATCCACTTAAGATTCAAAACATGGCCGTATGAAATGTGCACATTAATTCTGTACGTACACATTAATTCTTTCCTGTTCTTGATGTGTGGAATGAGTGCAAATGCTGAGATCCACCACAAATGCAGTGTGTTCCTTGCATGTGCTGAAATCTCTGAGCAGTAGGAAAGAGTAACAAGGTATGAATTTGTCTTAAGAAACCATAGTCTCTTCTACCACAACAGCTGAGTTCCAGTAAGGCAGCAGCGTGTTTCTGCTACTGTTTGAGAACATTTTGCAACCAGTTGAAAGATCTACTTTGTGGTGTGTGTATGAAGTTTGGTGCAGAAACACTTCCAGATCTTCAGTTCTTGGATTTCCTTTTTTTTTTCCTGATAGATATTTTTACTACCATTTATGTATGTGATCAGAGTTCTGTGGTCATTTTCGCTGAAAGAAATGTTTAATATTGTTTTCTGCGTATCTAAATACTTTGTATGGGATTTGGCACCTGGTACTTACACAGACTATAATGACATTTAAGAAAAAGGAAATTTTGTTCACATATGGAAAGTATTTTCCTTCAAGTATTATATCTTGTTCAGAGTTTTGATCTTCATTCCAAATTTGGGGATTTTCTATACGGATTAGTTAAAATAACTACTATTTTTAAACCTTGTAGCTTTGATTTGATCTTCAGATCTTCTCTTCATGTCAGATCTCTTCTTCAAAGTATGCAAGTTGTCAGATTTGTCAGAGCCCAAAATAATTTTATATATTCCAGTAGTATGTTATTACATCTGCTGATGTTTAATTTGTTAGTTAGCCTAATCCTTCTCAAATATGACATGTATTGGGGTACAGAGCAAGCATTCTTAATGTTCAATCCCCTAATCTGAATTCACCAGTATGCTGAATCACTGAAATGCTGTTTTGAAACTCTTTGGCAGAGCTTCCTGGCCCATACAGACAGCTGATCCTTTTTGCTCTCCTAATTGATGGCATTGACTTGAAACCTATAAAGAACTAGTCTGAAAAAAAACTGTGTGCTGGGTTATTTAGTTAGCTATTTATATCTATATTAATTAAACTTGTATTTACTTTCCAAGCCCCAAGGCATATTTACATCTTTGAAATCATAACCCAAATAAGCTACTGGCATTGTAGTTGGGAATCTTTATTGAAGTAATCACCAGTCATTGCTATAAGAGGAGATGGCAAAATGTTGCCATTACAAGTCTTTTTAAACCCTATATATATCAACCATTAATTCAACAAAGGCGCTGTTAGACAATCATATGCTCTATTGTATGAAGACCCAGGAATTGTGGAAGATAGCTGAATCAGAAGAGACGCTAAATATCTGCAGTGTAAATCTTACGTGTATAGATTTAGAAATGTGAATGCATTTGCCAATTTCAGATATCAGCAAGAGTACTAAAAAATCCTAAACTAGATTTTTAGCTGCTCTTTTTGTAACTTCTCTGGAACCAAAAGATGTGAAACACTGTTAGGTTTACAGGAAGATACTTGATCTGGTTTGACCCCCATCTGAGCTGACTTTGTGTTACTGCTGTTGGTTGTTGGAATAACACAAAAAATACAGAATGCTTCTTTTCTTATGCAGAGCTTCTCAATTTAGGATAAATGCCATCAGTATAGCTACATCTGGAAAAGAAACTACTATATTAGGCTTTTCTCAAGTGCCAAGTAACTGCAACTCGACAACATCAAAAGCCTTTTCTTACCAAATGCTGTAGTCATGAGAGGCACTCACTTCTGTTTTGACTCTCCAGTGTATATAGCAGGTATCAGAAGTGATCAAGAACTTAGAGATGAGAAATTAATTTCATAATAGACAAGTAATCAGATTTTCATACTGAAATTAACAAGTATTATTGTTTATGGGTGGTTGCACTCTCTGATGGTCTCAGAGTGCAACCATCCAGCTAATTCCAGACTGCTCTCTGGATAAGGAATTGGCTGGATGGTGACATTCACACTCAGAAAGTTGCAGTCAACAGCTGAGTGTCCAAGTGGAGACCGGTGGTGAGTGCAGGGACAGGTGCTGTGTAACATCTTTGTAGGCGACACGGACAGTGGGATCGAGTGCAGATACTGGTCAGATGAGACTAGCAAGCAAGTTGATGGTGAATGACTTACAGAGAAGAGAGTCAATTTGGGAAAAGTCATTCCATGCTATTTTCAACAAATGAAGAAAAAATAAATTGCAACCTTGAGGTAAATTCAAGTAGGATTTCATTTCATCTGATTGAGAAATACATTAAGAAACAGGAGAAAAGAAAGCTGAAACCACTCTGTGTACTGAGTACTCTATTAGTCAAGAGTCTACAGCAAATTTTGTGGTCACCTAAGCAGATTCAAAGAAATGTTTGTTTTTTCTCCATGTGTGTCTTGTGCACAGTGTCTGAAATATTGCATTGCAATGCACTGTAGTCTGCTAGGTTCATTTCCTTAGTCTGAAGTAATGCTTTTTTTTTCTCAGATATGTCACAAACAATCCTGTCAAAATTTGCCTGAATGAGTTTGTTTCAAATCATAAATAGTTGTGATATATATAGTGAGTGCTTAGGAACCTTGAAGAAAAAAGAGGTCATGGCCTTCTGAGTATTCTTGGCACTTTGTGTAATTGTGGGGCTTAAGAGTTTACTCTGGCCAGTCTCAGGCATGGGGTCTCACTACCTGGGTATGTTATTTCCTTGCTATCTGTGTCTATTTTACCACTCTGATTTCTGTTTAAAAAAATGCTGTCTTTCTCTCTGACCCCCTGAAGTTATTCTATTTTGGTTTCTGTTTACTGTCTCATTCTTAGTTCTGGTGGTAACTGCTTATTTTGCTCTTAAATGTTTTGTCCTTCTGCTTTTATGCTATTTTTATTGTTCAGTTGTTTTTTCAACATCCCAAGCAGCTCGGTAGGGAGGATGGAGAAAGAAGCATATATAAATAAATAATAATTAAAGGCAGAGGACTGTCTAGCAACAAAATGCAGCAGAATATGTCTCCCGTGGTAGAAGGTGGGCCTCTTCTCTGATAAATCACTGACATGTTTGGAGGACTCCCCCTGTGCTTGGAAAGGAGTGGAACATTTGAAGAAATTCTCATTCTGCTGTTTTTGTTGATGTGCTAATGAGCTCATTTTGTGGACTGTGCAAGTGAGATGTGTCAGGACTGCAAATGAGAGAGCTTGTCCTGGACAACTGCCATTGGTAATGCTTTATTTGCACAGCTGCAGCAACTGGAGGGAACCTTGCAGGTACGGGTTTCAGCTGTTTTGACCACTATCTCAGAAGGGAGGAGACCGAAGATGGCTGAATGGATCATGTTGATGGGCCATCAGCAGACACCGTTTTTTCTTAATATAGCTTCATTTCTCATCAGAGGAAACAACTTACTGTTGTTAGGTACTGCAACTCCATATTGCACTGCCTAATTTTGGTGCCTTGAGGGCAGATGAGGCCTGGGTTCTCTTGACATTAAGGAGTTGAGTGCTCGGAGCCAGAGATGCATTCTTGATGTGGCACTCAGTTTCAGTTCCCCTCACTGTCTTAGGAAATACCAACGTGTACCGCCTTAGAGAAAGCTTTAGCGCTTTGGCTTAAAGATGGTGAAGCGTGAGAAGTGTTTCAGACTCTTGTGCTGTCACTGCTCCATTTCACATTCCTTCATTAAGCAGTAGTAGGCACAATATAAATATTAATCTAACTCTATAATGTATTAGGGAAGATATTTTACACACTGGTTAGGCTACTTACATAGAGAAAAGGGAGACCTATTTTCTAATACCTGCTCCATTGAACAAGTAGGCAACTTCCTTTAGTTATTAACAGAGATAAGCACATGTATCCCAATAAAATGTAGGAGACTTTAGGTGTATCCAGGTTTACATGACAACTGAGGGAGTGTTTATAACCTCTACATATTGGATCGTTTACTGCTGGTTAGAGATCTACATCCTTTCCCTATCTCACCTACTTGTGATGGTGACAAATCAGGTATAGAGCTGTGGAGCATTTCTGGATTCCTAGGTCTGAGTTCATGATCCAGTGTCATCTTGGCTGCAGGTGAGAGCTGGGACATAACCAGACCCTCTATTTCTCTTTCCCGTTTTCAGCTTCTCTGCCAGAGGCAATCAAATGGCAACTCCAGCCCACGTTAGCCAGATTTCTGATTTGGGTGATCAGACAGGAGTATGTTGTGCAACACATACCTGAATGTTATTTTAAATACAAGTGCTGCTATTACCTACCTGTAAAATACCTATAACACTTTTCTTCCTTATGGTGGTTTTGTGACAGCAGATCAGTTACAGACCCTCAAATATTCAGGTATTGCAAGTACCTAACATGAACTGAAAAGCAGAAGGTCAGCAACAAGCGGATGAGAGAATGATGATTCAGAGCAATACGTGCTGTGCATGGAAATGCCCAAACATTACTAATCATCTATGCACAAGGTCATTCACAAAATAAATGAAGTACTGAGTAGAACTTCAGAATGATTGGTACATAGCCATAGAGTACCAAACAAGGAGAGATTTCACTGGAAAAACACAGTTTGAACTTGGTTATGTTACAGATTGACAGCCTGAGCTATCAAGGACTTTCCTGAGAAACCTGTTTGTTGTTACATTCAAGGCAGATGTTTCTTTTTCTAATCCTGCTAAATTTTTAAAATAATGGAAAATTGGATCCTCTGACTTTCTTTTGCTTATACACAGTTTACACAGTTATTTTACAACTTTGAAATAAAACGCAATTTTAAACACAAAATTGCAAACCTGAAGTTAGACGGAAGCATATTTCAGCAAAACCAGCTGCAAGTGCTAATTCTGCTCTCAGTTTCTGAGTTCAAATCTGGAAGACCTGAAAAGGCACCATATCATATCAGGAGGAGGACTGAAGCTTTTAAAGACAACTGTAAAAGATGCTAAAGAACAAAGGTATGCCCATAATATGTATGCAGCCTTACTTCTCAAATATTTTTGTGGCTGATCAGTTCTTTCTGAAAAAAAATTTGCACATGTGAGACAATTAAGAATTCATCAATATGTTTACTTGTGCATTTGCCAGTACAGTTTTATGGAAAACCAGAATCCATGCAAAGGTTAGCAGATGCTGTGTTTGAAAGATGAGATGTGCCTATTATCCCTTAGGGATTTTAGTGCTATTGATTTTTCAGGTGATGAGCAGCAGTACAAATCGTAGAGGTATAATGAAACTGTTTTCCAGAAGAGGAAGATTTATCACCTTTATTTTTCCCAAGCCAATGATTTCAGAGTTTGCAACTGCCCTTTTATCTGACTCCCATTGTTCCCACACCATTATATACGTAGTTCAAACTTCTCACCAGCTGGTCAGTGACCTCCAAAGACTCATTAAAGTTTTTCACGTTCACACAGTTTCCTGAATATAAGTTCTGAGATCCATCTCTACCACTTTCCACTTTTGTGCAGCATTTCCTAGGGGAGATTTCTCTTCTGATTTGTTGCTCCGGGTAGCTAGTTGCCGTCTATACATATTGAAGTTTTTCAAGACTGCTCTTTCAGAGTTGATTGTGTTGTCTTCTTCTATTAAAGAGATATTCCTCCTGAGATCTATAAGGAAGAATTCTTCTCAGGCTTCTCTGAGTTTGTCCAGGTGTATTGCTGGCATGATGCTCTAGAGAGCTTCTTGACAGGTTGGATTCAGCATGGCTAGTCTGAGATTATTTCTTTTCATTTTTAGATTTTTGCATTTTCCTTCAATAGTGGAACTGAAGTTTGTCCATTCAGAACAAAGTCCTCAGTAGTCCTGTGTCTGTGATAGCCTTCATTGTCATCATATTTCTGTTTCTGCATTCCCTGATGGTTACCTTAAAATACACAAAACATACCTTGTGCTATAGGCCTGTTTATTTCCTAAGCTGGATTCTTCCAGATGCCTTTGCTTCTTTTGAGACCAACAGTTTAAAGTATATAATAATAAATGTTAAACTAGAATAGAGAAAACAAAAACAACAACAACAGAAGGCTAAAATCTGTGCATTTTTTTTCCCCCAGTGTTCCTTCTGTGGATGCTAGCTAGCACCTAGGAATCACCCAAAGAGTGAACTGTAAGAATGTCAGTGAAACAAAAATAACATTTTTGTTTCCCTTGAGTTTGCAGCTGGTTTCTTCTGAACTTTGTTAATTACACAGGATTTTTATGACATAATTTATTTAATATGGCTAACGTGGATTTAAGGTCAGTGGGATCATAGATCATGTCGTCTAACCTGCAGTGTGTCAGTCATTTTCACAATTTACCCACTTCTCTATTGAAGCCAACTACTTCAGTTCATCTGGAGCAGATTTCTCAGAAGGGCATCTGCTCTCAGTGTGGGAACATGAAGAGGAGCGTTCCCACCACTTCTTCCAGTGGTTTGTCACATCGCGGCCTTTGGCCTGTCCTCACTGCTGCTGTTGCTGCAGATGCATAAACTGAAAATGAAAGTCGATAGTTCTAACAGTGATGGCTGCAATAAACTAATCAGCACTGGCTGGATTCATATGTCTGGCTGGTATTCTGTGGAGAGATCTTTTCTAAATTACTCGTTGGCAAAATAAATACTGACAAAAACCTTACTGCAGAGGGTAACAGCCAGACCTACCCTTTGCTGTGGTTTAACAGGATATTTCAAAGACCTGCTGTCTCCCTATTATCTTTTCCAAGTCAAGATGTTAAAAGTTTGTGTCAGTAAAACTCCTCTGCTGGCTTGTGATCTTCCCATGCAATCAGTAAAGTGGCATTCCTAGGGAAAAAAAAAAATCCAGTAATTTTTTTTTTTCCTCAAAATCTTGATATTAAATGCTTTGCCAACTTGTTAGATTAAGATGAAATTAGAACCAGTCTTGTAGGAGATGAGGTATTCTGGAACTTTTAATAGCTGCATGTTTTTGTTTTGTTTTCCCCAGGTAGAAGTCACTACTTGAAAACACTCACAGCAAACCTTTTTGCATTGTAGATTTGTAGGAATTTCAGCCCTATTGTAATAAAATGCAAAAGTCTGTGTAAGTCTGCTTCATGACCTGTGCCTTGCACTGAGCATACTTGGCAAGTTGCTCTGAATAATTTAGTTTGTTATATCCAGAGATAGCTGCAGTTCCTGCAAGATTTATTTGAGTACAAACTCCCATACCATTATGGTTTTTAAAAGTTCCTTTTTCAAATCACAGTCTTAAAATTAATCAGTAGATTTTCCTTGTTTCTTCTAAAATATTGTATTGCACGATGCATGTCTTTATTCATAAAATGAAGCTAGTGTACACTTGACGCTGCTGTTACAATGTGTCAGGTATTTGGAAATGACTGTGCAGAACAGATGTCTGTCTTTTTCATTTGAAACGCTTCAGCTCCTTGAGATGATTCTCTTTCTTCTGGGGTGAGCAGACCTTTGTTAAGAAAAGGGCGTAGCAGTGCAGCCAATATGAACATTTTCTATTTTTTTCACCTGTGAAGTAGGTAAACTGGGACATAGTTGTGGTCAACGTCACTAACCCCTTGCCACTAACACATATAAAGAGATGAAAGAAATTGTTGGATTGTAAAAATTAAATGGTGGAGGAAGCAAGCACTTTGGTTAGAAGATCATTTTGACTTTAGAACTTCCTTTGATTTTCAACTTCTGTAATTCTGAACCAGTGTGAACAAATTTTGAAATGTGCTGATGTATACATACCTGTTGCCTAGATATAGCATTCTGATGAAATTACTCTTACTTACTTTGAATTATATATTTGTTTAATGTAACGTAAAAGCATAAACATACAGGTATTGAGTGCCAAAGGAGTTCAGTTTCTCCTCTACACTTCACTTGTGCTTCTTCTCTTGCCCTTAGGATGAACATGGCTGGAGCCACTGCTCCTACCTGCTTATCGTTTCTCTTATAACAGTCCCACATGCGTATTTTTGCTTTTTGTGTTGCTGCCAACAAAGTATGTTTAATAATCTGAGCTCAAAACCTGACCCTTTGTTTGAGCAGGAAACCCACATTTTCACATGTATTTCAGTATTTGACCGGAAAGTAATCCAAGATTTCTGTGTGTGAATCTCAGGTAGAAAAAACATTGAATAAAGGAGTGCAGAACTTGCAAGTGCTCTACACTGCTCTTAACCCACACAGCTCTTTCTGAAGGCAGAAAGCCAGATACTTATTCGGATTGTTTCTTTTTAGTGATATCTGAAGCTTCTAACTTCCTGGCAAGTTCCTGAATACCTGAAAAATCAGCTCAGTTACAATGCATTAAGGTACAATATATTAATTTTGTTCTGAGGGGCTGCAGCTGATAACCTACAGAAATAATGAAAAACATTTTCCCCAGCGCACTGTTAGCTAGATATATTCTGGAACACTTTACATTTTCAGATAAAGTTGTTGTTTCTGTTTTTAAAAATCTCATTTAAATGGATTTTAAACCTTCACTGGTTATGTGTTGATCTCAGTGGAAATTTCTGACCTCCGGCCGTGCCCCCATCTGGCCAGCTCAGCCTCTGAACTGCTGTGATCAGCCACCTCTCATGCCTTCAGGGTCTGACTTCTGAGGCTGTTCAGGTGGCTGCTGGGATGACTGTACTACTGAACGTTAAGGCAAGCCAATGTAAGTGATTAGGAGGGATAGATACATACCAAATACAGATTAAAAACTGGCACACTCCACACGAGTGTGGCATGTAGGCTCTTCATTGTCACTGGCAAAAATGGTGGTTTTGAAAAACAGAGTTTTGCAGCTGAGAACTTGTTCATCAAGTATTTTTATTGTGCTTTTCATATCTATTACAGTGTCCGTGGAAATCAATAGGAGGCATTACTTTTGGAGCAATCTATGTGTATTTTCTTCCTTAGCTTTGTAGTGGTGCTAGAATAGAAATACATTTGAATAAGAATGAGGAAAGAGTGGTATACATTTCAGCCTTTATTTCCTCTTCTCTCTCAGGCTGAGATGTGACTACATCTATTGAGTAGATTATTTTTTCCAGTCATATTTCTGTATTTATTATTTTATTCATTGTATTTCATCCTGTCATGGTCCCAAGGGAACTTCTGAGCTTCAGACTTTCTCCCTGTCTTGTACTGGATGGCACTTAATCCAGTAGCTCACACTTGCTAGGAAGGCATCTCTTCTGGGCAGATATTTGCCCCAAGAAACGTGATTTGTCACTTTCAACAGTTTGGTGTGTGTATCTCCTTCGGCTGAGAGACTGTACTTGCTGAATGAGCAAGTTCTTGATTTTCATCAAGCCAGTGCCACTGAAATTTCTCTGTATATTTGAGAAGTTTATTGTATTTCACTGAAAAGCTAAGCATCATTTTCTAATTGAGAATAGATATAGAGAATTCTTGCATGACAATCTCTCTCCTGCTTTAGCTTAGTTTCAGGATGATTTTTGTTTCCACTCATTTCCTAAAATGGATCACAACCCTGCCCAGTTCAGGGGCCTGGACTTTTCGGTAGTCCTCAGTGTTAGGCTTTTCTTTCCCCAGTAACTGGGTGTGTTGTCTTTCCTTGTATTGCCTTTCTACTGTTGACCATGTATTCACCCTTGGAGAATCTTGCAGCTCATAACATTTTTAACTGATTCAGCCACAACATCACTTTATGTCTCTCATAAGCTAAGGAAGTGTTTATTAGAAAAATAAACTGTTAGAATGCCCTTCTCTCCTCTGTGGGCCTTGTCATGCATAATACTTCATTTTTGGTAAAGAAATCTGTTTACACAGTACAAAGACATCTCTTCCAAGACATTAACTTTTTATAACTTGAACATAAAATACTGCTCATTAGGCAAACATAAATAAAAGCAATGAAGCTAGAACATTAAGAAATCTTGATAGAGACTAGAATTTATGACAAATAAATGCATTTTGAGGCCATGTGTTCAGCTTACCTATAAATAGATACCTTCAGATCTGGTAGCATCTGTGATGTATCACTTTTTCTCTTCCAATTGGAGAAAAGATATAACAGCATCTTGACGTTCACGTGACCATTAATTTTTCTCAAAATACGCTATTCTGTGTTAGCTTAGATTTGGCTTACAAACAGGGAAAAAAGAGGGAAACTACTTGAAGATACCTCTGTAAGAAGGCATTCTAAGTATGCAGTCTTGTGTTAAACCAGAATTACCTTGAAGGTTTAGTTTATGTAATCACCAGATAAATCTCTCAGGAAGCTAAATGAGCTCCACTGTAAAAAATATTTTCCATAAAAAGCTTTAGAGATCTTCTGTTCCTGCCTAATGAAGATGAATTCGAAGTATAATAAAACCTAGTGATGGCATAGCATTTTGATGACTCAAGTTCTAGAAGTCTGTTGCATTTTACACTTGTGCTGGTGGCTATGCATTTATACTGCATCATAGATTTCCAAAAGATTTTACAGGCAAGACATGTCTCTGCTGAAATGCAGCCAGAGGTTTAGTATATGTTTTGAGACAGAAAATGGGGAAAAAAACATATCTACATTTGAAAGTATAGCAGCAGGGAAAAGAGGATTTCAGTAGGCAGTTTCAAGCTGGACTTTCTGTAGGCAGCTAGGAAGAACTTTTTTTTTATGAAAACCAAAACATCTTATGCAGCCATAAGGATTTTGGCTTTGATGTGCATCTGCTCTGAAGTGCATTAACCCGGAAGCAGAGAGTTTGCAACACTCTGTACTGAGGAATTGATTGCATTCCAATTCAGAATAAAACCTGAGTGGTTATTGTGTTTTCCTGCAGCAACCATGTGCTTAACAGAGATATCGAGCTAATGAACCAGAACAATTCTGCTTTAAAATTGTGAGATTTGCAAGGATAAGAGTATTATTATACTGTGTGTCCATAGACCTTTTGGAGTAAAATATGATGGCTTGAAAAGTACACGTGGTTTAAAAAATGGAATAGAGTTGGAAGGAAGTGTACTTACATAATGGGTCTAAGAATATGTACAGCTGTTACCATACTGCTAAACTGTCTTGTGTAATTGCACCAGAAGTATCTGTTGGTAGTACAGGATTGGATAACGAGTTGTGCATTCCCCAGTACTTAAGCAGATGCTGAACAGTGAATCATGGTTTGAACAGTGGTATGTGATGCCCATAGTGTGCATAGGCTTATGAATGCCTTCATTCATGCCCATCTGTTAGCAATGGCAGTGTGCCCACATACAAGTGGTTTTGTCCCTTTTCTAGAAAGCATAGTGCCAGACTGCTCTGAGTTTGGATGGCAAGCCTATCAAACATTGCAAACAGTGTCACTTGCAGTAAAGCCCTTCTTAGTATTAGAACTGAAGCATTAATAGGTAACTTGATATAGTAGGTTATGTGGAGGTTATTTTATATTAGAAAAAAACATTCAGATATGGCAGAAGAACACAGAGTGCCCATCTCAAAGGCACGGCAGGATCCTAAGAGGAGGAGCTGTGTGTCCAAGGCTGGGAGAGGGGGTGGAAGGAGATGGGGGAGCCGGAAAGAGCACTTGGATGGAGCATCTGCTGGCGCGTTTTAGGGCAGAACTGCCTAGGGACAGCCTGAAATAGGCTACTGCAGTCAGGCTGGGGCAGATGGTGCTCGGCAGTGGAACAGATCGGATAGATCTCTACACAGTTTCTCTTAGATGCTTGTTAATTGAATTAGCCCAGAGCGCATTATCTTAAATGTCTTTGTCACATCCTGTATTGACCTGTGCTGGGTACTTGCAGCAAATTCTGAAGTTAGATTTTTAAAAAGTACATAGTTTTCCTGTAAAGATTTTTGGATTAGCTGTACACAACTGTAAGAATGATTTGGTTATTTGAAAATGAGAAAAAAAAAATAATACTTTTCCAGCATTTTTCTAAAGTAGGTGACTTTCACCTTGGATCCATAACTGGATGATGCTTTTGCTCATGTTCAGAGCTCTGTATCTCATTTCTATATATCTAATATGGATAACTC
>JAOWBP010058092.1:25342-40234 GCA_028571105.1 Tragopan temminckii
GATCCATAACTGGATGATGCTTTTGCTCATGTTCAGAGCTCTGTATCTCATTTCTATATATCTAATATGGATAACTCACTTCCATGTATCTGATATGGTGGAGAAAAGAAGAGCTGAAGGACTCACTGTCCTCTGGGGTTTTTGAGCTGAGGGCCTACTCAAAATGTTTAATATCTAGATTTAAGCTTTGTAGCGCTGCCACTTCCTCATATTTTTAAATATATTTGTTCTCTGACTTCCACTCTTTTGAAATAATGCATATTCTTTCTCAATGTGAATGACAGAAATTTGGTGACTGCAAAGAAAAATGACTTTTTGATCTGTCCGTGATACTTTCATGCCTTAAGAATTGGAGTAAAAAGCAACTTCTCTTAAATAGCTTCTGTCCTCCTAATGTAATTTACTAATTGACATATAGTGAAGCAGCTTTTCTAAAATAAATACTTAAGTACTTTTCGAGTCTGTGGAGGTGTGTATTTGAAGCCTTTCAGCCATGATTATGACCAGGAAACTAAGTCCTGAACTTCTCAAACGTATCCGCTTTTATCCATGTGTTATCTTTGGAACTTGTGCATTAGAAGTTGATTTACTTGTCATCTACAATTTAGGCAGAAGTTATATGCCTGATTTAGGCAAACTAAATCCCAATCAATGCACCTTGGGGAACTGTTAAAATATTTTCACCTGGATCTGGTGCCCTAGATGAAGGCAAAATTAATCTTCTCATAATGGCCTAAGCAAAGATGCTGTATTTCTTTCAAGAGAATAACATCAAAGCTATAAAACTCAAGCGTTTCCTCCTTTTTTTTCTGTAAGGACCGTGTCATGCTTTTGAACATTAAACCGTTCCACATAGATTCTCTCTGCACTGTTACTGACCTGTCTGTCCTAATAACAGAAATGTACTGTACTGGGTGGGAAGCCTGTAAGAATTTTAGCCATTGATTTTAGACACTGTATGTGTCTGTTCATCATGCCAGCTCAGTTGCTGTGCTGGATAAGTGCTGTCTCAGCAAGCTAAGGCTCTCTTCCATGTCTGTAACTCTCCAGGTCTAAGTGTACTTGACTATTAGCTGGTGACCTTACAAATCTTTTCGTCTCTTAACTCCACAAGTGGTAGCATGGCTACTGGGACAGTGTTCTGGCAAGGGTAATAATAGCTCAAAACATGTGGAGGTTTAAAGCAAACATATAAGTGCATTTGCCCAAATGACACCTGGGCCACGTGGCTTTATGAAGCCT
The DNA here is from genome assembly GCA_028571105.1 of Tragopan temminckii. Classification (NCBI taxonomy): domain Eukaryota; kingdom Metazoa; phylum Chordata; class Aves; order Galliformes; family Phasianidae; genus Tragopan; species Tragopan temminckii. The sequence goes on from JAOWBP010058092.1 coordinate 26,585, forward strand.
CACATTCAGCTGCAGTAACTAGTACATGATCAAGCACTGTCTGACTACTCTTTTGGTTACCTTTCCCCAAACCTTTGTTCCTTAATGAACAGTGACTGGTATGTACTATTTAAATAGACTTCAGGAGCTGGTGAAACAGAGGATATCGCATTTTGTTACGTGTCATAAATAGGTTTTGTGGCATCTATTGGCAAAATCACTGCACTTTTTTTTTTTTTTTTTTTTTTTTTGTGGGATTTATGCTGCTGTCATAGTCTAATACGTTATAAAGGCAAAAAGGGAAAATGATTTACTGTCAGATTTTAAGTGGGCAGTGTAGTCTGTTAGAACGGCAGAGGGATTTTTTCTGCTGTTTATAGCAGCATGCATATGTGGGTGAATCTTGTGCTCATCCTACACTCCTAGCTTGGAGCTCATCGGGCTGTTGTTGCATATATGTCAGTATAGGGAAGGCTTGTCTCTAGAAAGAACACTACAGAATGTGAGTTTTGGTTATCAGAAGGTAGGAGAGGCTGATATGAAATAAAACCAAGTCTTTTCTGTGCTAAATTTATTTGTTTGCTTTAGCTAGAAAGACCAAAGCATAGAGAACAGCAGCCACACGTTCCATGAGATGCATTTAAAAAAAACATGATTCCACTAAAATAAAAAACGTGAGCATGGTTTTTGGTGTACTGAGCTTCCATTTTAGCCCCTTGGCTCTGATTAAAGATTATTCAATTTACAAATTTTGCCCCTACAATTTACTGTGACTGTAGGAAACTTAATGCTGGCAGTAGTCAGTTGAACATTGAAGTGACCCCGGTTGGAAATGGGAATGACATATTCTTGGACTAGCCTTCTGGAAAGCCTAAGCAAGCAAAAATAGTAGGTGCAGTAATTCTTGATTTTCAAAGCCTTGGTCCATGACAAACCACATGTAAGATACATAAGAGTAGGCAGAAATGGATGTTGACAGCATGGAAGAGCGTTGCAACTATTCTCCTCCATATAAACATCAGGAGAAATTTTCAGAAGTCTCAGGTCTTTTGTCAGGCTTGGACCAAGTCTTTAACAGCTTCCATAACGTACCTGACCACTGGGCAAAGGAGTAGCACAGAGGTGTCGACACTGAAATGCAGAAATGAGAACATTTTTTACCAACAGTTTGCCCTTGCAGCCTTCATAGCTGGCTGCCACATGCCAGCTGCCACTGGGCTGCATTTGAAGCGATGCTTTCTTGGTTGATAGCTGGCCAAAAGTCTCAGCTGCTCAGACAAATGGTTCACTGCAAATCGATGAGGTTTTCTAGACACAAGCAGTTAATATTTCAATAGGCAACTGCAGATAAAATTGCTGTGTCAGATTTCATGGCAGAGAGAGCTGTTGCCCTTGTTCAGAAAATTGTGTGCCTGGAAAGTGTTCAGACCTTCCCATTTCAACCACCTGAAAATTTCTGCTTTCAGATCAACTTTGAAATGAGTATTTTGCCTGTATTTTTGGACATTATTTTTGTTGTTTTGAACATTCAAAGATGAACTGGTGTGGTTTTTACCCCCGGCAAACCTCGGAGGAGAGGTTGATGCTACGGACTTTGCTCTGTTTATATTAAAAGTCATTACTAAAATTCAGGTGTTTCTGAGCAACTTCTTGCTGGATGCTCTGTTTACACAGGCTGTGTTCATGGATGTCCAGGTGCATTTTATTTTTGATCTACCAAGGAGAAGTGAGCCTTTTGCTGCACACAGTGTTAGTCAGATTCCCAGAAAGTATCTGCCTTGAAACATGTTCAGTAGCAGTGAAAAGCATAGATGAAATTCTGTACACTGGTTTGATTCAAGAAGCCATCTTTTTTAAAGAAATGACTTGATTCTGCTGTAAAAAGAAACAAGCAGACAAACAAACCAACACTGCTGCAAAGCACAGCAGCTTCTTCTAAGCTCTATCTCAACCCATGTCTGCCATTTTTGCCCCCGCTTTCCTAAGTGTGTCTATGTCACCCAAAGGACATAGTCCTGAGCTTTTGGCCAGTATCCTGGGCTTGAATTCCCACACAGAAAAGCATTTACTTAAGAAAGTAATATCATGTGGCTGCCAGTAGGCACAATACTACCTCTAGTGATACAGTGTACTGACTCTAAATGAAGCTGTGGCAGACAGCCTAAAAAGTTTCAGTGTTTTCTTTCCCTAGATCAAGATTACTCAATTAATTTGTACTCTGGTACATAGAGTTGTTTTACCAGGCTCTAGTTGGGCAGGTGGCATGCAGGTCTGCATGGTCTGCAGGTGGGGAAGGCTGTGCACAACCTGGGCCAGCAGGCCCCTGATGAGGCCGGGAGAATGGAGAGGAACATGGGATCATCCTACAAGGTACAACATCTCCTGGAACCAGCAGAAATGTGCTCGCATTCAGACTGTGCCTCAGCCCACCATTTGAGCAGCCCTGTGTTAGATTTCTGTGGCATTTTACTTGATAAAATGTTCTTATGTGCACAATACCTGAAGAACTAGTGTTATGTTACTGACATCTTCAGGTATGGTACTAGTAGATAAGGAGAAAGGCCATCTGTATCTCCAGTGTCTTCTTCCAGGCCAGAAACAGCTCTAGAGCTTTTGGGTCACACCCAGACACTACAGTTGTGTTACATGAGATTTTCAGCAGTGAGGCTGAGAATTCAGCCTCAAAGTGTGACAGATCTTTTTACCCATCTCTTGAATTACTACATTGAAAGCTTCTGTAACATTCAGATGAGTTGAGGGGAGAATAGAGAACAGACAGTGTCATGTTTGCACAGACGTAAGTTCCAGGCACAGCTGAAAGATCTTTTATCTGGAAGACGTCCAGAGTAGCACTGAAAGTAGAAGTGAGTTGTCCAGGAGGAGCCTCAGGAGCAGGTAGACAGCAGTCTGGCAGACAGTGAGAAGGAAAACAAAAAACAGAAACAAAAAAACAAATGAAAATAAGAAAACAAACAAAAAAAGTGATCCAGAAATTAGTGAAATACTTCAGAAGAAAGCAGCAGTGAGTTTGGAAAAAGGAAGGAGTGACTGGAGCACTGAGGGAAAAGCAGGAACATCCAACAGGAACCAGAAGAATGTGAAACAGAAATAATTCAATCAGTTGGATCTTTCTGTTGTTGCAATTGGAGAAACCCATAAGTGAGCAAAAATTATATTTTTTTTCAGAAAGTGGTGATGTATAGAGAGATGTGATGTAGCATAGTGGAAACATATGGGGAAGAATGGGAAAAAGTCAAGTATGATATTGAGATACTGGAGTTTGGGACAGAGAGCAGCAATCATTTTTGACAGAGTGATTGAGAAAGAAAAATGAGCAGCTCACTTTTTGCTTGGTTGATTAGAAGGAGGAACTTTTAAGTGTAACCTAGTAAATAGAGTCCATCAAACCAGAATTAGGCCAGCTGCCTATTATTGAAATAGCTCAAGGAAAATGTCCTTGTCTGTTCTCTCACCACCTCTGGTGACTTGTTTTCACTCGGTTAAGAAAAGTTAGTGGAACTGCATTTAAAAGTGTTGTCACTTCACAGTCTGTCACAGGGTTTTTGCCAGCTCTCTTCAAAAGGAGCTGGTGCCTAGAACTGTGCCAGCTGGTTGATGTGATCATCTTGTCACTTTACTAGAAAATCTAAATATACAGCAGTACAAACTGAAATATGTCTGCTGTCCTGTTTTGCAACTATTCTGCATTTTATCAAACCTTTTTTTTTCTTTTTTTTTCTTCTTTTTTGCATTAAAGCAGTACTGAAGCTCTCTCTATCTTTCTGTTCTATAGGTTGTCATTTTGTATTTTGAACCAAGTGTATTTCGCTGTGTTCTCCTAAGATGGGTTCGTCTTCTGGGCTTTGCTACAGTTTATGGAACTGTGACGCTCAAGCTGCACAGGTATTTCACATATTATTAATTTTCATCTCTGTGGGAGTATGTGCAATCTGTATGGGTACTTAGATGGAAGAGCTGCAAATAATATCATAAATAAGCACCATTTCTGATTTTTAAAACCACTGTGTATATCTTCACGTTATTTCTGCTGAAATTATGTGCTACTAATCCCAGTAGAGAACTATGAATGCAGACAGTGATGGTTGCACAGTGAGGCGGTTTCTCAGAAGTGTTGAGCTGGAGCTGCAGGATTTGATGAAGAATGTATACATCAGCTGTAAAATTGCACAAGAACCACTTTTCGAAGGTGAATATATTCTGCTTGAGTGTAGGATGAAGTAAAATGTCTAAGCTTTCCATATAAAGTGTTCATAGAGATATTTGATGTTCCTAAGTGAGCGATGCTGAGTGAAATAGAATACATTATGGTGTATGTATATACTCTGATTTCTTATGGCTTATAAGTCAAGGGCTGCTCTCTTCAGGCAGTCACAGCAGACAGGCTGAATGCTCATGAGCATCAAGTGCCTGCCAGAAAAAATGAGTGGGAAATTCCGGGATACACTGGGGGAGGTTCCACAGGGTTGGCAATGCATTCAAATGCAATTCAGAAATTAAGATTCAGAGACTTATCTTCAAATTCCATTTTTGCAGTCCCTTTAGAAAGTGAAGCTTTTGCTGGACAAAATCCTAATGCTTTTCTCTCTTTCAGCTTCAGTGGAAAAAAACTACTGAAACATTCTGTAAATATTATTGTAACTATTTTTTATAGAAGAGAAATGCAGTATGCTTACGTTGATACTTAAATACCTTGGATGAAGTAAGCTTGCTTCTCTTTTTGTATTAGTTTCATTACAGAGTTGGCATATTAGATAAGGAAGATTCAATATTGTACTCATAAAATGAATGAGAACTGAAAATATCTAGTTCATGTTGCACAATTGGCTTGTCACATTTTAGGTGGAGAAACCTACTTTCCCATTGAAGTAGAGCTTCTTCTTACATTCGTGTCTGGTTACAAGTATACACTTCGGCTGTTAAACTCCGGCTATATCTATGTCTGGCCTTATCTTCTCATTGAAATTTATGTGATGAACAATTTTTTATGCAAAATGATTAACACTATATTAAAACACTATAGTAAAGATATGACAGAATTGGTGATTTTGTTTGGTTGACTCATTATTTGTAGTTCAGATATACAGGAAACAGCCTAAGACTGTGAAGGACTCCCATCATTATCACAGTTCTTCTACCCTAACAGGCTGTGTGTATGGTGTGAAGAAGCAGTGTCCTGACAGAGGAGTTGGTCTTCAGCTTGTATGAAGTGAGAATAGGCTGGAAAACTCAGCAGAAAATCTTGCACTTCTGGTTTACTCATTCAGCTTTTTGGTGTTAGTGGCACCTGTGATAACAGGCTCAGCAAACAAGACAAAGATTGAGTAAGCCCAAGATCATCTTTGATCAGTGCAATACAATGAAGACGAACAGCTCTGTGAGAGGAACCCAGCCAGTAGGTTGAGGAAATTGATTATTCCCTTTTGCTTGGCATGCCTTAGACCATCTCCACAGTACTGTTTTTAGTTTTGGATTCTCCAAAGGCATCATTGAACTCAAGTGAGTTTAGTGAAGGGCCGCCAAGATGATCAGGACTTTGAGCAAGGAGAAGCTGAAGGAGAGGAGAAAACTTTGAAGGGATCTAAAAGCAGCTATTTAGCACCTACAGGTTGCTTACTGAGAGGATGGAACTGTGCTCTTTGCAATGATGTATGTTGGGATAAGAAAAGACGATTATAAATGGAAATGGTATCTTTCATCTTTATACAGTATGAATTGTCATCATGGTCAACTTTATGTCAGGAAAGCTTTTTTCACCATCAAGGTAATTAAGCAGTGGAGCTTGTGCCAGTGAGGTTGCGAATCTTGATACTTGGAGGTTTTAGGGCCCAGCTTGATGAAGTGCTGAGTAACCAGGTTTGTATTCAGTGTCAACCCTGCTTTTAGCACTGGATGACCTTCCGAGACCATTTGTCTCAGATTGATTCTATATTTCTACATTAAATGCATATAAATGAAGTGAAATAAATGAAATAAATTTTTCATGTATTAATCTAGAATTACTTTCTCTATGACTGTATCTTTGTTTTCCACTGAGGTTTCATGATCATTCTTTTCCTACATTCATGATATTGTGTGGTAGGTTTTTTTTAGTACTAAATGTTTCTTTCAGTCAGGGAGCGTGCCTTGCAAAAGACCAAGTCATGTTAGATATGTTTTATTGTATATATTTACAAGAATTATGCTAATTAGGAGGAATATGATAGTAGTAGAAATTTAGTAGAAATTTTTGGCAGATCTAGTTTAATCCAGTCATTGCAGGGCTGGAAAATGGCTAATTACAGACACCACAGATACTCGTGACAAGCCCTGATTCTCTCCTGTGTCTGTAGCCTGTGTCTTGCCTGGGGGAAGAATTGGATGCTAGTAATGAACTGATGATTTTTCTGAGTTTAATGGAAATATCAATGTTGTGTAAAAGCAGTTATTAGTAATAACTAGAAAGTCTAAAGCTGTATTTCTCAACAAATGAGGTGCTTTGAATAGCAGTGGACCATGAAGGTTATGGAAAGCCATGTAGGAGGCACTTGAAATTCTTGCTCTCTTTATAGCTTTCTTTTCCCTTTGCTCCCTTCTTGCTGAGAAGAGCTTTGAGGTTTTATTAGGTTCAGACATCAAGGAAAAATCAGAAAAATAACTAAGAGCAGATGCTTAAGGAAGAGTAAAAGAAGACGGGAGTCATGTACTGATTTATTCTTTAAACAACCATCACAGTCAATTTCTGAAGTGCCTCATCTCAAATTGCCTCCTTCTTATTCACTGTACATTTTTAAAATAATGAACTGATGTTTATGGAGGTGGGAGGGTGGGGGTAAGGAAATGAGCTTAATCTAAGAAATTTAACTCTAGAGCAATGTACAGAAGTCTCAGTACTTTCCTCAACAATGAATTTCACAAACTAATTCTTTCAAGAAATAATGATGTTTCAAGTTTAACCATTTGGGTTTAAAAGAGCTGTTGATTTTGCATCTTTCAGTATATTTCTCTGACTGAAGACTCCCTTTGTCCCTTCTCAAGACCTGCATTTTATAGTTTATCTCTTTATTTTTAATATTTTATGAGCTTCAACCATTTTGATTTCAGGGTTAATACAGAACCATTAATTCTGGATTAAAGCATAAGAATGGAAGAAAACTGTAGGTAAATACGTATAGACATGCATGCACACATATGTAACGTTCATGTGTACACACATATGGCAGCTTATGGACATTTTAGGGAAATGATCGGTTACAGACTATACATCCTTTAGGCTATCAGTTCCAAGGCTAGGAATGGGATATCCAGTTCAGGGCAGCCTCCATTTCGTATATATAAGAAGATGTTGACTCTGTGAGACAGTTCTGTAACTGATTTAAATGCTGTGCTAAGATGAATTGCTGTGTCCTGCCATCTGGCACAGTGACACTTCCAACCCATCTGAACGAGTGGTGACCCCTCCTACAGACCTTTGAAGGCATGAATGGATGGAGAGAGAAGAGTGAGTGGTGGGCAGCACTGCATATCAGGTGTCATGGTTCAGTGACTTACAGAAGGGGAGGCTCACGTTAGCAGAAAAGCCAAAAAAGCTGTCAGTTTACTTCTTCTGAAGCACTTGGGAGGAGATGTGCATTGACTGTGAGAACAGGAAAGAAAAGGAGGAAGATGACATGTTGTAGCACCCTCTTGCAGTGAGGTGAGGGAAGGAATATACAGATGATCCCATCTAGGAGTGGTTGTTAGGAATATAGTGCAGAAAGGTACAGAAGGTATTGTGGCAGCTGGAATGTGTAGGCTTGTTTGCAGGGGAGGAAGAGGGGTGGTTTAACTGATTTGTAGAGCTAGTTGTGCTGTAGGGACTTTCTATAACCATTCTAACCTCTTCTATTTCTCTTCGCTGAAAAAGTGTATGTGAGCAACTGAGAAGCTTCGTCTTTGTTATATTTATGCACCTCTGTGCTTTTTTAAATCCAAATATAGTAAACAGCTATCCTCCTTTGTTATATTCCCATGAAATAAATTACAGCATCACCCAAGAAAGCCAAGCCACACATCACTGTAACTCCTCTTTAAAGACCAATCATCCTGGAACAAACTTCCTGTGATCACTGTGAGTGTATGTTACAGGATATAGTCCATGGTGCTTTGCTCTGAAACTTGCTATAAATCTCCCTCAGTCCCTGGAAGGAGAATTCATTTGCCTCTCTTTCTGAGTGATTTGTGGAACTGTCAGCAAATGAGTGATTTCCTGTTTCATCTTCCCAAAAATGGTCAGGCTGCAGCCTGGGTTAGATTTTACCCCAAGACTCATAAACTTTTAAATACTCCTGTCTTGGCTGAGATGGTTTTTTATAGGAATTGAGTTCGGATTAAAACAGGCAAATACTCTTGTTAGTTTTGTGCAGTTACATAGTAAAGGTGTAATCTCAGTCTCCTTATTAACCTTAACTGCTAATAAGGCAAACAAAACTCAATGGCACCATATTTCTATACCTTCCATGCATCCTCTTGGAAGGCTTGATGTGCCATTTGCCTGGTCTCATTCATTGTCATCAGCAGCAGAAGTGAGGGGTTGTGTGGTCAGAGAGGAAGCTGCCATCAGTCATTCTTGCAGGGAGACACTGAGTGCTGAGGCTGGCACACAAATTGTGCAGATCCCTGGAGGAAGGCAGATGGAGGCATTTTTCTGGAGAGGGGAGAGACACTTGTTCTGAAGCCTTGGATGAACAGAGTTGCATGAGCACTTCTTGTTATCATTCCCACTTCAGGAAAAAGGGCAACAGGACTTGAAAATAACTATTGTGCACTGAGAAGATACTTGTTTTGTACTACCAATTTCTCTTCCAAAAGAAATTAATTCAAGAAGCTTCCAAAATTTGCCAGCGCTTGGCAGAAGGTCTTCTAGACATAAACCTTTTGCTGTCTGCTGGAGCTCTATGCTGCTTCAGCTCTTTTGTATAGCTCCCTCTTCTGCCTCTTTAATTTGTGTTTATGCACAAGTTATCACAAGGTATGATGCTGCTTTGAATGCCACAGACAGCAGCACTGCTGAGTCTATCAGGATTAAAAAAGAGCCTTCTGCCCTAGTGTCACCTCATTGTTAGCTTCATTCCCTTCCTCCTGGTTTTAGTTAAAAAGGAGACTTGGGGAAAAAGGAGAGGCATCAGGTTGTTTTTGTATTTATCATGCATTTGGCTTAATAAAAAAAAGTAAATCTATGACACCAAACATTTTTGTCTTCTTCCAATGTTCTTTCTGCATACAGCAGAAAGTTGTTGTCATACATATCTACCCACCTGTATTTAGAAAAGAAATAAAGCAGAGCATGAAAAATATATGTAAAGGAAGACCAACTGACATTATCTACCTGGATTTGTGCAAAGCACTTGAGACTGGCATACATGACATCCTGGTCACCAGACTGGAAAAATGGAATTGGCTGGATGATCACACTCAGGGAGTTGTGGTCAATGGCTCAGTGTACAAGTGGAGACCAGTAGCATTCCTCAGGGACCAGTGCTGTTTAACATCTTTGTAGGCAACATGGACAGTGGAATTGAGTACACCCTCAGCTAGTGTGCAGGTAACACCAGGGTGAGTGGTACAGTTGACACGCTAGAGAGAAGGGATGCCATCCAGAGGGGCCTGGACAGGCTTGAGAGATGGGCCCATGCCATCCTCATGAAGTTCAACAAGGCCAATTGCAAGGTCCTGCACCTGGATTGGGGCAATCCCCAGCGTAAATATGGGCTGGGCAGAGAATGGCTTAAGAGCAGCCTCAAAGAGAAGAATTTGGGGTTAGTTGATGAAAGACTCAACGTGAGCCAGCAGTGTGCAGTTGCAGCCCAGAATACCAACCGTGTCCTGGTCTGCATGAAGAGAAGTGTGACCAACAGGTCAAGGGAGATCATTCTGCCCCTCTGCTCTCATGAGACCCCACCTTGAGTACTGCATCCATTTCTGGGGCCCCCAACACAAGAAGGACATCGAGCCACTGGAGCGGGTCCAGAGGAGGGCCATGAAGATGATCAGAGGGCTGGAGCACTTCCCTCACAGGGACAGGCTGAGAGAGCTGGGGCTCTTCAGCCTGGAGAAGAGGTGGATGCTGGGGAACTTTATAGCAGCCTTCCAATACCTGAAGGGGGACTATGGGAAAGCTGAGGAGGGACTTTTTATAAGGGCATGTAGCGACAGGACAAGGGGAAATGGTTTTAAACTGGAAGAGGGTAGATTTAGACTAGATATTAGGAAGAAATTCTTTACTGTGAGGGTGGTGAGACACTGGAGCAGGTTGCCCTGTTCCAGAGAGGCTGTGGATGCCCTTTCCATGGAGGTGTTCAGCGCCAGGCTGGATGGGGCTTTGAACAACCTGGTCTAGTGGGAAGTGTCCCTGCATATAGCAGGGGAACTGGAACTAGATGATCTTAAAAGCCCCTTCCAGCCCAAACCATTCTATAATTCTATGATTCTGTGTGTATGGACTCTTATGCCACTTGCATTATTTGTAGCTCATGTCACTGATATTTCTTTTTTATGAGAAGAGAGAGTTCTAGTCCTGTGGAAGACATCTGGGATGTCTGAGAAAAAAAAAAAAAAGTGGTGTTGCTAGAATGAGGTTGTCAGTTGGTCTGTATGATGCACACAGCTTCTAAGCAGCATCTCACCAACTGCTGCATCAGGTGCAAAGGGAAAAGGGATTTGCTTTATCTCTCAGTTCATTTTGAAACCCATTGGCCAAATTCAGCCAAAGAGATCAGAGAAGCAGATATTATATGCATGAACTCCGACAAAGCTTTGTGAAAAATGTTGTTGGAGCAGAAAATAGAGTTATGAACAATCCTACAGGGCAGAAAGGTGAAAGGCACAGGATCAGCAGATACCTGTGGTGGTGTGCCCCGTGCTGGCTAGCAGCTCGCGTGCTCTGCCTCTTTCCTGGCTGTTAGGGAAAGCAGGAGAGAAGAGGGGCCTTTAAAGGCAGGAGGCAGAGTGAATGAAAGGCTGTGAGATGCAGTTTAGGAAGAAAGAAAGGGAATTGGACATGCTGCAAAAAATCTATATGCATGCAGTTCATAAGAAACCCAGCTTCACTAATTAGGCTGGTCAGGGAAAAATCTGTTTTCTTATTAGTGTGTCTTAATCTAATTCATTCATTTCCTGAGCATAATTCATTTCTCTTGCCTTCTGCAAACTTTTTCTAGTTTATTATTTTATGGTATAAATAAAAACAGGGCTTAAGAGTTAAGTAATTCCATGTAGTATTCTTGAATGATGCACATTCAAAATGAAATTCTCATTTTGGTAGCGCTTCTAGATTAAATAATGGTCATACTCCATTTTATTGTGGCTTTTTTTCCCCAATAAAATCTGCATTATTAAAATCCTATTTAGGTCTTTTTGTATCCTTGCCATTCTAAAGCAATAACTAGCCTTAACTAGACAGCATAATGGTTCTGTTTCATATTTCTGAATACAGTATCTACTATCATATATATAAACTAATAAAATGTAGCATAGCTGTTACGAGGATGCTCGGTGCAGAATTAATCTTGATGGAGCTCAGCACAGAAATGGAACTAAAAAACATTATCTGTAAGCAAAAAATTCAACAAGAGGCAGCACCGTCCTGTACCCTCAACTGCCATCCATAACAACCGCTGGGTACCAGGAGCTGCTGAGGCCTTCCCATCACACTTAGTTATAGGACTAGATGGAATGGCTTCAGGTTGTGCCTTGGGAGGTTCAGGTTGGATATGAGGAAAAATTTTTTCACTGAAATTGTTGTCAGGTGCTTGAATGGCTGTCCAGGGAGGTGGTTGAGTCACCATCCTGGGAGACATTCAAGAAGTGTTGTACTTAGGGTCATGATTTAGTGGAGTAATATTGGTGATAGGTGGACAGTTGGACTGGATGATCTTGGGGTTCTTTTCCAACCTTGGTGATTCTACAATTGTGTGGTCCCTCATTGCTTCCCTGCAGCATGAGAAGGGGGCACCTCTGTTGCTCTTTATCCCCCCTCAGCCTTCTTTGCTTAGCACTGTGCCTGCAGCCTGCCCTGAACAGTTGTGCGCCTGAGCTTCTTCCCAGCCCTGAGATCTGGGCTGGGATTTCATTCCACAGGGCAAAATCATTCCCATACCTGGGAGACTGAGAGGTGACACAGGAGACGATTACTTGATGATGCTGGTCACTTCACCAGTAGGGATGCTAAAAAAGCAGAGATGTTTATTCCTTCTTTGCCTTTGTTTTCAGCACCGATCATAGGCTCTGGGACCACCAGAACATTCAGTTTGACAACTGTGACTGCGGTAACAATAAACTCCCAGCCAACCCCAAATTTTGTGCTTCAACCCAAAATTTGCAGCTCCAGCTGGATGTATATAAGTCTATGGTACCCAAAAGGATTCATCCCAGGGCACTCAGAGAGCTGGCTGATGTCACCACTCTCAATTATTTTTCAACGGTCTTGGGAATCTGCAGAGGTCCCATTCAAGTAGAAGCTGGCAAATGTTGTCCCAGGAGAGAAGTGATTGCAGGCCTGTTTGTCTAATTTCAGTGCCAAGCAAAAGTATGGAGAAAATTATTCTGGGAGACATTGAAAATTGGGATTGGGATCCTGGGCGGCCTGATCTACTGGTTGGCAGCCCTGACCATGGCAGAAGGTTGGAAGTGGATGATCTTTAAGGTCCTTTCCAACATAAGCCATTCTGTGATGCTGTGAAAAGCAGCTGAAAGGCAATGCAGTCATTGGTCACAGCCAGCATGAGTTTGCAAGGGGAAAGTCTTGTTTAAATAACTTGATCTCTTTTTATGACAAAGCTACCCAAGGGAAATTCAACAAGGGAAGCCAGTTGATGTTGAATCTTTTGGGATTTTAGCAAATATTTTTTTACCGATTCTCACAATCTCCTTTTGGACAAAATGTCCAGCATACAGCAGGATAAAACCAGAATTTGTTGTGTGAATGACTGGCTGACGAGTTGGTCTCAGAGAGTTTTAGTAAATAGGATTACATCAGGGTGACAGCTAGTCACTAGCGAGGTTCTGCAGGGCTCCATTTTAGTACCAGTTCTCTTTAATGTTTTCATCAATGACTTTGATAAGGGATTTGAAGGTAAATTAAGTTAGTTCATGTATTATGCTAAACTGGGAGCTGTAGAATCCCTTGGGACTAGAGAGGACTTGCACAGAGATCTTTACAAATTAGTGGGTAATCACCAACTGCATGAAGGTTAAGAAGAACAAGTGCCAGATTCTGTACATGGAATGGGGCTACCCTGTCTATATGTTCAGACTGGGGCATAGTAGTCTGGCGAGCAGACCCACTAAAGGGGCTCTGACTTAGAGTAAGTTGAATGTGAGCCAGAGCCCTGGCAGCCAAAAGGGCCAACCGTGCCCTGGGGTGCACCAGGCCCAGCACTGCCAGTGGGTCAGGGAGGGGTTGTCTGCCCTGCTCTGTGCAGCCTCAGCTCCAGCACTGGGTGCAGTTTGGCCCAGCAATATAAGGACATAAATCTATTAGAGAGCATCCAAAGGAGATGGTGAAGGGTCTGAAGGACAAGATGTGTGAGGAGCAGCTGAGGTGCCTGGCTGTGCTCAAAGCAGAGGAGCTGAGGGGAGGCCTGATGGCGGCTGCAGCTCCTCACAGGGAGCGGAGGGGCAGCGCTGAGCTCTGCT
>JAOWBP010058125.1:0-32502 GCA_028571105.1 Tragopan temminckii
TGCAGCGCATCCTCGTCGTACCCCACACCCGGTGCGCGATGGCCTCCTCCACGGAGGAGCAGATCCACGAGCTGTTCGGCAAGAGCGGCGACATCAAGAAGATCATCATGGGGCTGGACAAGGTGAAGAAGACCGCCTGCGGCTTCTGCTTCGTCGAGTATCCTTCTGCCGGCCGCGTTCTGGCGCCGGGCCTGGGCGGTAAAAGCTTTCTCTGAGCGCCAGAGTAAAAATGGGCTGCTTTTGGTATCGTGCTTCCCTGCGATGCGCGGCCTCTGTCTGTCCAGGCGTTGTCTTGCTGTTGCTCTGCGTTCTCTCTGAGCTCTCAGGCCTGGCAGATCTGCGCACGGTTTTCTTTAACGAGTTCCTGAGGTATTATGCGAGAGGAGATGCTGAGAACGCGATGCGGTACATCAATGGGACCAGGCTTGACGACAGGATCATAAGGACGGACTGGGATGCAGGATTTAAGGAGGGCCGGCAGTACGGCCGGGGGAGGTCAGGGGGCCAGGTAGGTTGTCTGCTTTCTGAGGTGACTGTCAGCTTATTGCTTTGTGAATGGACGCGCCCAGAACGACTTAAGAAACAGCAACCTCAGAGGTGTTGAAGATCATAATATACATTAATCCCTAAGTGTTTTATCAGGGGTGTTATCTGCTAAGAATAAGTAATTTTTTCATGTGTTTCACTGAAAGTTTTTTCAGAAGCGTGATGGTTGTTTGGGGAAGTAATTAATATAAATAAACCCAGGAAATGTAAAGCTGACGAAAACACAAAAGACAGCACTCAACTTACCAGAAGTCAGGCAGATAGCAGATGGTTTTACTGCTGAAAAATGAGACAAAGTGATGATGGCCAGTCTGTCTTGATTGATAATGCCCAAAGGGACCCTTTAACAGGAAGGTTATTTGAGCCAGCATTTTGGGCTTGTGCATGATGCACTTTACCTTCTCTTTTGTCAGACAACTTTTGTGCAGACTCAGTTTGACTATATAGTCTGATGGTGTAGAAGCTCTTGCTAAAATACCTTTCTGTATATACTTACCAGACTTTTTGTTTTTTTTTTTCTCGTTTGTAAGGTCAGAGATGAGTATCGGCAAGACTATGATGCTGGAAGAGGTGGCTATGGTAAAACTGTTCAATGCCAGTGAATAGTGAATGACTCATCGGCCTCACAGGAGAACTAAATGCCAGTTGTAAATGTCATGAGGCGCAGAGTAGATCTTTTGCACACAAGTTTATGTAAATAGAAATTTACAGGAGCTACTATTAGTGTTCCTGTAATCACATAGTATATTCTATTTCACTTCTGTTTTAATACAAGGATGCAAAACATTGCCAAGTACACTAATACATAGGACCTGGGAGCAAGGTTTTAAGCAATAGTATGCATGAGACTTTGGTCTCAGAATGCTGCTGCAAATCTACTGAAAGAATCAAAGGTTTAACAGAATGGTGCTTCTTTTTTTCCCTGACAAAAACTTGATTATTCTGTCACTGGATTTTGTTTATGTTAGTATTACAAAGCGGAGGAGGGGCTTAAAGCCAGATTTGTGTATGGTTCTGAGACTGAAAGAAAAGTCAAAGAGCCCAAAAGGGAAATGAAATTCCAATTTCCAGAGTAGTCTTAAAGTTGTAGACTTTGGGTTTGGTGAATTAACAGCATTTTACACTGCTGCTTTTCCTTTCTGAGTTAGTACATGTCTATGAAGGGCACAATAAAGCGAGCCAGTTTGAGCCCACAAATCATAAAATGAGAAGCAAACCTAGCAGATAGGAGAAATCAGACCTTGCAGTGTTCTTCAAAGTATACTGCTGTTGTATGACATTGTATGGTTCAGAACCATCTTGCTTTGTGAAGTATGGAGTGCAGGAATTACAGTACTAGTTATTTTCAAGCTTGGAGTAGTAGTCTGGTAATGCTCCATAGCCTTAATATATGAGGAATGGTATCTTCCCTGTTTCTGCAAGGGTAGCATGGAGCCAAGCTTTGTAGTTAATCCCTTTCCTGCTCCTTCCTTGCCCTAGTCAAAATCTGTGTGAGGAATTATCTGTATAGTGAGAAAGTTTGTTCTCGAAATAGATTTTCTGTTTGAGAAACCTGATGGCAAATAAAGTTAAAAATAATCCAAAAAAATTAGCTTTGGAGAAGCTTTACTTTATATGGAGTATGTGTTAAGACTGGTAAAAGAATTGTGGGACTTTTTTTACGTTTTTTTTTCCTCTGGATTTTAGGACAAGGGGAATATGTTAGGCAGAAATTCCATACTCAGAGGTGGTAAGGCAGTGGCCCAAGCTGTCCAAAGAGCTGTGGGTGCCCCATCCCTATAGGTGTGCAAGGCTGGGCTGGATGGGGCACTGGGCAGCCTAAATTGGTTGGGGGCCACCATACCACTGCAGGGGTTGGGACCAGACTGACTTCCTAACCCAAGCCATTCTATCATACTGTGATTAATACTGCAAGTTAATGTGATGGGATATTGTTGTAATACTGCATCAGGAAAAAAAAAAGTGTGGAATTGACCTGCTGAAATGACTGGGTTTAGAAGAAATTGTTAAAGGCTGATGGATTTTTTTTTTTTCCTTTTGGATGGACTTCTGAGTTCTTTGGAAACTGCAATTCATAAAATTTTGTCCAAATACCTTGACTTCCTAAAGTTTTTTAAAATCTTAAGTATGTAAAATTAGACCTTTATTCATGGAATATAGTATTGGAAATCTTGATATGTTTCTGGTATAGAGTTAGTCCCTTTGTACATTGTTTCTGTACGTTGGAAGTGCAGAACTGGAGTAAGATGCCTTTCCCATTAAGTGAGGTTGAGGGGGGCCATTTGATTTTTTTGTTCTTGTTTTTCTTTTTTTCCTGGCACATAGAGTAAAGCTGGATTTTCAGGATCACTTGATGCTGATCTGAAAACAAGACTTTGAGCAGATTATCTTTTTCTGTGTAGAAAAATCATTTGATTATGACCTTGCAGCTTGTAATCTGCTGTAGGAAACCTCTGAAGTTTATTTTTTGCAGTGCCAATTTTGTATAAAAGTCTGTACTATCAAAACTTGAGGTCACTTTCAAATAAAGCTACAACATTAAAGTGATTTTTTTTTTCCCCATTGATTCTGTTTAAAAAATAAATAAAAATAGAGATTATCTACATTCAGTAGCCCTGCTGAGAAGGACTTAGGGCTCCTGGTAGATTAAAAACTGGACATGAGGCAGCAGTGTGTGCTTGCGGCCTGGAGCGCCGTCCTGGGCTGCAGATCAGCAGACAAAGACTGGTTCTGTTTGGTGCTGTGTTTAATGGTAAGTATTTGAAATGGTGACAGAGATATGAGGTAAGGCTCTCAAAAAATATTCACATCTATTAATATTGTAACAATAACATCATGAATTGCACAGCCTCAAAATGAGAAGCCACTAGTAACTCTAGAAAAACACTTGTGCACGTGATACTGGAAGGCCAATTCTTGTATTAATGAATGGGTCTGTTCAGATCAGGGCAGTATTCTTTAGGAGTTAGGTGCTGTCTAGTAAAAAGATGCTGTGCGTGTAACTGGTTTACTCAATGCATCATAGTGCAGTTCCAGCTGTGGTTGGTGTGTAAAGGGGCTGTACTCTTAAAGCTTTCATTTTTTTGAAAAAACTGGGTAAACCAGCTGTGCTATGCATCTGTCTCTGCACTGCACTGAATAGACAGGAAGTGGTTTTAGAACTTTTCAAGTTGTCCTTTTAAAAAGAGCTGGAGCTTGCCTTCAGTAGAGGATCCTGATCCTCTCTTGTTCTTTCCATTGAATGGGAAGCAGGCTGGTTGGGGGTGACTTGCTTTATTAATGACCCATTTCTAATGAGATGAGAAGTTATAATGAGTTAAGTGATTTTATGTTTTGAGTTTTTTGTTTGTTTGTTTGTTTTTAGTTATTAGTATGATGATGACCAGCTTTCAATTTCTTTTAACACAGAAACAACAACTTGGAAAAAAATAATAAAAAGTGCGAGGTTTTTTACTGTGAGGTTTTCTATTTTTCAGCAGGATTTAAAAGCACATGGACATACATAAAGTCTTAGTGTCTCAAAAGGAGGAAATTGCTTGAGCCTGGTTTGATTTTAACATTTTCTAATAGCAATGCGGCATGGCTCTGCTGAAGCAAGGGCTGTACCAGAGCAGCTGCCAATTCCGTGGTCTCTTACAGCATGAAGAGTGTATGTCTGCATAAAGTTAGGGCTGAGTGCTTCAGGGACCAAAGTTTCCTGTGTGGTGTGTCATTATAAAGGTAAGCCATGATGGTCCAATTTACAAGACATGATTTGAGAGGAACATGGAGTTTTTCCTATCACCTGCCTACAATATTTACTCTCATCTTAGCCTGGAGAGATCTTGAGCAGGTCCTGCTTAATGTTCCAGACAGTAGCACATTATGGGATAAGGGTTGGGCAGATTTCCTGTGTTGTACTCTAATTTCTGGGCGAATGAACTAGAGCAGGAGAATATGTGAAAGTGAGATTTATACAGTAATGCTACATAACTTAACCCAATGCGTGTGCGACAAAGACAGCAAGGTTCTGTTGTGTCCTGGTCAGATGAAGATGGTTACCTCCTTCAGAAGCCACATTCTGAAAGCAGAAGTGTGTTCTCGTGTGTTGGTTCCATATTTTATGGTGATGATCTGCGTCTGCTCTGCTTCCCAGCCTGCTACCAGAGACAGAGGTGTGCTTTACCTCAGTGGGATATCACTTATCAGTTTTATTTCAGATGAAATATTGAGCATCTGTTAGGGTTATCTGCAAGGGAGGAGGAGAACAAGTAGACACGAGTATACAAACCCTTCTTTGCAGCACTCACTAACTGGCATATTTAGATCTGATGCAAACCTTTCCCTTCCACAAAGCCATGGCGTTTGAGCTTCAGACACGAGGAGCAGCTGGGAAGTGCCAGCTGGCTCCCTCTCCTGACTGCAAAGCGATGTGTCTGCTTTCTGGACTAGCAAAGCCAGCTGCTGGCAGCAGCTCGATGCCGCATGCCGTGCATGGTACAGGCTCATGGCTTTGCTTTTTTGTGTGTTGTAAAAAGGAACCAAAGAAAGCCAAAAACCCACCCTAATTCTGTTCTGGATGTGTAGTAAGGAACTGAAATACCGTTGGGGAGGAAAGAGCATGTGTTGACTGTTACTGAGGGAACAGCTGGGAGCATCACCTTTCTGCACTGCCCTGAGGGGAGTATTGTCAGGTATAAGACTATAGCTTAAGTGCTTGTGTTGTTTTTAATGTTATTTTCATTAGAGCTACCTCTGACCCATTGGTCAGAGTGGGCTGTTACACGTTGCTCTGGAATGGGCATTTCTCTGTAAGGATGGTATTGGATCACAATTTACCTCCGCTATGATTAAAAGATGTTTTTGTCTCAATGTGAGGACAAGTGGGAAATAAAATTTGCCATTTTTATATTTATCCAATTGCATGTAACATAAGCATCAGCATATATTAGCCAAATGCAGCCAGCTTGCAGTTGAGTTTCTGGATAATGAAATTTCCTCTTTCTGCACCTACCTTTCCCTGCAAGGCAATGATTTGAAAGGAGATGCAGTTTTTGTACTCACAGTAGATAAGAGGATGTTAGATATAAAAATGCACTTGTCTTTAGATATGTAGCTCACGCGTAGTTTGAATTGCATCAAGCTGAACTTGTGTCAGCTTTCTGACTTCCTTCTACTAGTTTGAAATAACAATCCTATTCCTTCGTGCTTCATATTGTTATGTTTTTGGAATGGCTAATTTTTCTGAATTAAATGCTTGTCTGTTTACCTTAATTATAAATCAGTGCCTTTTCGTTGGGAGTTGGGTGTTTGGTTTTCTGAAATACCACTGTTCTGCAGCCTGTTTGATTGCCGTTGATAAGAACCAGCTGGAGCGCGGTCAGCATGTTGTGCTGCCACAAGATGTCATGAGAAGCCGTGTCTGACTGCAGGACTCACACACTGCATCCCTGGCACTCAGCAGTGCTTCTGAAGCGATGTGCTCTGGGGGTGTATCGTTTTGCCGTGCTGCTCCTTGAAGAAATGCTTTTTTGTGTTATTTTTGCATTGAAACAAAATGCATGACTGAATTGCCTCCGAACACACCCTAAAGTGACAGAAGTGAATGTGTGCTGACTGTGCTGAGGTGTAGCATAATGCTGAGCACCATAGGGTGGAGGTGTTCTTTCTGTATGTTGTAACCAAGATTTTGCAAACTGCCAAAGGGTGGTTTTGGTGGTTTTTATTTTCATCCTCTGGTATACATACTTTGGAAGGAGAAGGAATGTGTTTCCAGGAACTGGGAATGGCTTTTGCCCGTTAAATCCCAGAATGTCCTAATCTGTTCCCTCTTGCTTTTGGTTTTAGATTCCCAGCTGAATCTCTTCTTTGAAATGTCCATTTTATCTTGGTCAAACCTCTGAGCAGCAGCCTTGCAATGTTCCAGGCTGCATAGCAGCAAGGACTTGTTTGCTGCTGCATACTCTCGACAGAGGGAAACTGGGTGGAGACTCTAAGCTGCCTTGGTCTCATACATCTACTCTAAGTCATGGCAGGCTTTTTGGTTAATTGTTATGTTTGCAGGCCTGTCAGAAACTGTTTCCTCTCCCATTTTGTTCAGTGAGATCTGCTTACATAATGTTTAAGTGCTGAATGTGGCTTAATTTCTTATTTCTCTGTCAAGTAAACACAAAACACACAGAGGATATGGGGCTTACTTAAAAAATGTTGTTCTTGATCTTGGGGATAAGAGCAAGTCTCAACCAAAAGACATTTGTTCTTTATGTACCACCCTCTCCAGTAAGCCTTGCTGCCTGTGACGCTGGCTGGGTTCTCAATGCATTTCATTTCAGGGCTTTGCACAAAATACCTTTACACCTAAAGATATCAGGAGAGGGACTGGTTACTGTATCTGTGCATCACTATTTTGTTATCCAGGTACAATCAAAGGGAATCGCAGGATCTGCCAGCAGCAGTAAGAACGCAGGTAGCTGTAACGAAGCCGAAAGGCACCGTAATCATTGTGTTTCTCTAGAGGAAATGCTGCCAGATTTTGTGCTACAGTTTGTTCTCTGTGAGAAGTTGGTTTCTTTTTAGAGTTTTAACAGATGGAGTTGGGCAGGGAGGGAGGGTGATGCTTTGCCAACATAAATATTCACAAGTGAAAAGATTCCGCTTTATGTGATTTCAGGTAATCTTGGAAAAGAATGATGTGTTCAGTTTGTATCGTATTTACATTGAATATCCATGTCATCAGCGTGGTTCTCTTTGAAGATAAAAGGCTGGGTTCTCAGGCAGCTTCATGGATTTTGGATGAGAATATTGAATGAGATCAGTGTAACTCCAAATTGCAGTAGAACACATTTACCCATATGAATATGAACCGAAAATATCTCAAGGCTGTCTTGCTGGCTACTGAAGTCCAAGAGCTATTTGTTAAAGATCTGAGGAACAGATGGGTAAATTAACATCTATGTCCTGTTTTGGGAAAATATTCCCCACTCGTTCTCCTGTCTGTCAGCACACGGAGCAACAGGGACTTGAACTTTTCTAGAATAGAAGCGTTTGTTTTGTAGGTGTGCGACTATGGAGTCCAGCAGCAGCAGATCCTCGTCCACATTTCTGTATCAGCATGAGCTATAACTCATACCGCTTTTAGTGCCAGCTGAGAGAATCTTCACATGTGTTTATGATGACCACATCAGGACTGAATCGGTTTCTCACAGCCTTTGGTTGCAAGTGAAGTGCAGTTATAGTCAGGTCTGAAAATGCTCTTGTCATGGTGAGTATTCGAAAAGATGAGTAAATGGATGGAGAATGCGTATGGATTACATACCTGGTGATTATCCTTGTTCGGCCCCATTTTGGTCTGGCATGTCCTCCATGTGATTGTATTGTCAAAAACCAAGAGCATTGCTAGAGGAATAACCAACTTCAGAGAAGCTCTGTTATGTTGTCTCTACCATTTTACAGCTCTTTGGAAAAAAAAACCTTTAAATCAGCTTTAATGTGGATTATTCTAAAACTTCTTCAGACAGATGAGTGATCTCTTATCATCTTTACGTTTATGAACAGATGAATTTCTATGAGCAACCTAAGAATATTTCAGGTGAGCATCATGCAATGGTATTCCAAGAAAATTGTATTTCTCATTTTGAACTGTTCTGGGAATGCCCAAAGATACAATCAGGATGAGGCACTCTGGAGCAACCCAAGGTTTGTGAGTGCCTAGTGCCACTGTCGAGAATGAGCCTTAGGGCTCCAGAAAGTGCTACAGATACTGGAGAGTGAGAAAGTGAACCAGATGTTCACATAACTCCTCAAGCTTCCAACAACTTTATGAGAAATGGCTGTGGCTGGTATGCCAGGAGAATTCCTGAAAGGGAACGTGGGAGCAGTATTGACCGCTGAATTATCTCAAAGCAAGCCAGGGAGGCTGAGCAAAACAGCTTCACAAAAAGTAGGAGAGATTCAGTGTCCCTCACGGTAAGTGTCCAAGATCAGCTGCAAGACAGTATTTATCTCAGCATCCCAGGCATGAGGGCCAACAAACAGTCAGTGTACGAAGGCTGGCAGAGGAAGGCCTGACTTCAGAAGGATGCACGAGGCTCGCAGGGTGCAGAACACGAGGGAAGACGCCGACCCAGTAACGCAGTCTGCAGGCACGAGGTGGTACGAGGATAAAGTTAGTAAGCATTAACTGGTCCTGTAGCATGAAGAGGTACATGAAGTTCCTCAATTGTCTATATTTTTTAATTTGGAAAGTGTCATGCAAATTCAGTTTGTGCTAAGAACCCTGAAGATATATATATATATATATATCTCTCTCTTCATTTCTAGACAGTATGTTTCCACAAGTTTTGTCTGTGACATTATAGCTTACAATGGAGATGTGAGCCCGAAACAGCAAAGAAATAGCAGTGACAAAAGCTAGAAATAAAACATTCTCTATTCAGCTTTCCTTTTAAAAGGAGGAATACATATTCCACAGTTATAAAGGCTATATTGTTGCTTTTCAAATAGAATTCAAAGACATGAACTAAAATATGTCATTAGGAATTCTAGTTCCATTGGAGTAGGAACTGTTCTATTTATGATCCCTAAAGAAACCTTGGGGTCATGAACAGCAGTTCCGTTTGTAGCAGGAAAATGTAAGAACCATTTTTCTGAAAGTCAGTACAAAATGAGCCTGCTGCTCCTGCCCTGTGCTGGTCGCTGAGGAGAGCAGTCGTGGGGAAGGGGTAGAAGGATCTCCAACTTGGGATCGCAGTGGTGAGAAAGCGGCTGCTCTGCTAAGTGACAGTGCAATTTATATGGTCAGAAAAACGTCAGTGCTGCATCACAGAATATTTGTCTTTTCAGTTCTGTTTGTCATTTTAAAATTTACCAGCTTTGCTTGATTTTGAAGCAGCTTGATTACGGATAAGCACTGGGAGGAGTGGAGGTGCTCTGAGCTGGTTTGCTCCTGGCCAGGGCCTGGCTGCTGGCAGTGTTGTGGGGCTGCGCTCCGTGGCCTGATTCATGTTGGCAGCAGCTCAAGGATCTATGGGATAATGGCCATTGCTCCTAAGCTTTTCTCCTTTCTCCTTCATTGCAGTCTTTATGCCAGTTCTTATAGCTTATGTTATCATGTGCTGAAGAAAAACATGAATATTTTATTTTTTTTCCCCATGAAGCCAGGAAATTGGGAGTTGATTTTATATTAAAGCAACGTGATTTATACTTTCCTTGAGGAATGCCAGAGTTAAGCGTTTTAGGCCTTCTGTTAAATACAGAAATGAAACATTTCCATGTGTGCCAAGAAGCTGGGGTGCTTTGTTCAACAACCTTTGAAGGAAAAGTTTTATATATTTTGAGGTATTTCCCTGTCTCAAAATACATTTTGAGATACATCAAAATACGTATTTCCGAGACACAACCCCACTCTCCAAAGCAATGTTTGGCAGTTCCCTCTCCTCCCGTTGTAAAAAAAACCCATGCATGCAGCTGTAGCACAGCTGTGGGAGTGCAGTGGGGAGCACAGAGACAACCTGCTGCCCTGCACAGCCCACGTCTGGCCTGGGGACGGTTCAAACTGACAGGAAGCACACTGAGGCCGCGTGTCAGCAAAGCAGTGTTCAGAGCAGGCTGAACTGAGAGCATAGGCTTAACTTCTAGCGCAGTGTTTGAGGCACTTGAGTCTGGATCATTAAGAAATACCTGGAAGGAGGTTGTGGCGAGGTGGGGGTTGGTAACAACTCGCAGGTAACAACAGTAGGATGAGAGGTGATGGCCTCTAGTTGCACCAAGAGAGGTTCGGTTTGGATATTAGGAAAGTCTCCTAAAGAGAGGTGAGGCTCTGACACAGTCTGCCCAGGGAGGTGGTGGGGTCACCATCCCTGGAGGTGTTCAAGGAGAGGGTAGACGCTGTGCTTAGGGACATGGGGTAGTGCTGATGGGTTGGTAGCTGGACTGGATGATCTGCGTTGGTGGGGTGTTCCGTCTGCCCGTGGCCTGTTCTCTCTGATACTGCTGCTGTGAGAGCTGGCACGTGGGCAGTGCATTGTCTTCCAAACACTTCATCAGTTCTTAATCTCTTCTAAAATTTGGAGCACTGAAATTAATTGACTGAATATATTGTGCTGAACGGTCGCTTAATATGAGAAAGATGGCAAGTTCTTGATGCATTTATTAACCGAGAGATCAGAATGTTCCTTTTCTAGTTATCTAATGAAAGAAGCAACCTTAAACAAAAAGGGAAAGCTCTTCATCTTGATCCTTAGCTGACCTGCATCAGGCAGGGAAGGCAGGAATGAGTTTCATGGGATCACAGGACCTGTCAACAAAACCCTCCTTTCCTGAAAAATTTCTAATTCCCTTTGCCTTCAGTAAGTGGCATATAGGGCTGAAGGGTTTATCTGTGTTCTTTCAAGACCTTTTTTCTTAAACATAAGTACAGCTAAAAATATTTTAAGTGCTGCAAAATTGCAGTGTGGTTTTACAGTGTTCACCGCAAAGATTCATCCTGAAATGCAGAAAGAAAAACTGAAAC
Source organism: Tragopan temminckii (assembly GCA_028571105.1). NCBI lineage: Eukaryota > Metazoa > Chordata > Aves > Galliformes > Phasianidae > Tragopan > Tragopan temminckii. The sequence continues at coordinate 11,036 of JAOWBP010058125.1, forward strand.
CAAAGTTTTTTTGTGAGGGTTCTATTTATGTTTTTGCACTGGTGGAATATTCACCGCTCTTGTACAGATCAGTTTGGTTTTAGAAAGCAAGAAATGGTTCAGATTGGATAACACTGGAAAATTTTCTTTAGAATTATTGAAAAAATGTCAAAATTCACCTCCGTGACTCATGCAGCATGTTTTTATTTCTTCTCCCATATTTCTTCTGTTTCTCTGAAAGACTGATTTCAAAACAGGAATTGGCTCAGAGTATCTATGATGACATCTTTGAAAATCAGTTTTGCAAGTGATTTTGTATGCTTTTTGAAAGCAGTGCTGAAATCTGAAGCTTGATTACTTGTTGTTTCCACCCTGTTTTCTTTCAGTGTCTCTATCCCAGCAGCTTACGTGCTGGCAGAATGTCCTTTTCGGCTTAAATTTCTCCCTCTATGTTCTTCCTGTCCTAAGCTGCATGGATCATATATGACAGATCACATTTAATTGCTGCTCTTTTCTGCATGTCTGTAATTTGACCAGAGGTGCCTGTGGTGAAGGCACAGCACAGCCTTACGTACTGCTGCCTTGTTGCAGCCTGGCTCTGTGAGCATCAGCACTAACGTGTGCCACGTCCTGCCTTGTTGTCAGGGGTTTGAGCTCACTGGGGTAGCCCTGGAGCTGTGGAGGCAATGGCTGACCCCTCGTCTGTGTTGCCTGTGGTGTCTTTGGTTGTCTAAGGTCTTCCTAGGGATGAATGAATGGTGCTGAGCATCAGCAATTCACTCTGCAGTCAGCATAAGACCTGTGGCGTTTGCCGAAATTATACAGTTGTAGCCTGGGTAATCGCTGGGTGGTTATTGCTTGGTTAAAATTAGCCAAAAGATGTTGTACTCTAAGGAAAATATTTTTCTGCCCTTCATGAGATGCTTGGCTCTGGTCAGCACGTTCTGCTTGTACTATTATTGGTAACGCTGATTATTTCCCCCCCTACTTCTATTGCAAAACAGAATGACATGTCTTTTCACTGGTGAGTGCTACTTTTGTTTGTGGGTTCTATTTCATCACTGGTCCACAGCAGATGGACCGGCCGTGCAACAAGGAGTGGGGCTGGGCTGATTGGAGTGGACTACTGAATGAGGCATGCATTTCATGGCCTGTTTTGAGCACATCAGATAGGGAAATGCCAAAAAACCAGTGCTAATTGCCAGAGTGCCAATGGACAGAAGAAATCTCTGTTCAGAGCTTCCAGCAGCAGGGAGATAGGGCAGATCCTGTCCTGGCACAAGATTTTTCTTCATCTTTCTGTAGTGTGTCCTGTAGCAGCCAAGTTCTAAACAACACTGGTAAATTCCAAACATCTTTAGTGCAGCTGTTTGAAAAAGCTGCTGAGGGGAACTATTTATCACTCTCACCCATTTTGACCCAACCAGACCCATGTTACTTGTATAGGAAATAGATCAGGAAGGGATAATTTTTTACCGCTTCTTTTGAAAGAGAAAGTTACTCATTCATCATCAAACTAATTCTCACGGCTGTTTGTAATTCTGCTAATGACAGTGGAAACGTGTGGGGCCCCAGGATATAACAGGACTCAGGATATTTTGACAAACGCTGCTGTCGTGAGTGTGAGAGTCTTACATGGAGTAGCTCATAGCTCTGCTTGCTCAGTTGTTAGAACCGCTATTAACTGTGAGCTTCAGCACTGAGCTCAGATGAGACTGTCCAAGACCTCAGATCTGCAGTGATGGGGCAGATTGAGGTGGGTTTTGAGACAGTTCCCAAGAACGTATCCCAGGTATCTTCCTTTTGGAAGTATATAATAAATTTTCCTTGTCACTGTCGCCATTAAGGCAAAGTTTGGATGAAAGTGTATTTATGTAAATCACCTAGATGTTTTCATTATGCTTAGTGCTCAGGCTGTGTAAGTCCTAATGCTCTGCCCATCTGCTCTGTGTAAAGATCATTTTAATCATTCAAGCAACCTTTATCTTAACTTGCTTAAGCTTCTTGTGCAGATTATTACAGAGATGAAACTGGTCAGCTCCCCCCAGGACGTGTCTGGTGTCCCATATCCATCTTTACTATTAATGCTTCATTTAATGTGAGTCTTCTGTGCCTTATTCATTACTGAGATAAGCATTTAATAAAGGGATTTTGTCTCTCTTTTCTGATAGGTCTCAAGTTTCCTTCATAATAAGGGAAGGTAAAGTCATCTTGTTGCGAGTTTTAAATGCACCACCTTACTTGAAAGGTAAATTAATCTCCTGGATCAGAGCATATGGTCATATTGACCTAACTGAGCTGCAGCAGGGAAGAATCTGGCCCACAGATGCTTTTAAAACAAAACAAAAAGGTATTGTCACACACTTCCTTTCAACTAGAACTTAGATTGCATTATAGTTGTTTACCCAGTGGAGAATAAATTTACTGATTCTTTCTGCTAGTTGTAACTGTATTCATTTTTCTGATTTGCAGACTGCACGTATTAACTCAGATGTAATGCATTTTCACTTTTTCTGATTACCACAGATGAATCCTAACAATCTGAAATAAGGTATTAAAGTTTCACTTGTCTGCGAAAAGACTGCAAACACTGACTGCATGCAGCTGAAGAGCAATTTTGAGCAAGTTTTTGGTTAATGGGCTTAAACTGATTCTGATATCAGTTCAGGAATGAAAAAGGAGAAATGTTTCAGGAGCCACTCCATTTATTTTATTATCTATATTATTAAAATATTAAACTTGTGATAGAAACTGTCTAACAGAGTATCCCCTGAATCTTTCACTTCAGGAAGGCTACTGTACTGAACTGAACAAAAGGGAGAAATTTGGGAAAGTTTGCATAGTTTGTGAGAGGAAGGAGTGCCAGAGGAAAGGGAGAACAGAAGGTGGAGTGAGAAATGGGGAAATCATGGTTTTAACAGGCAGAAACAAATACGTACTACATTTGCCAGAATAAATAATAAGAATCTGAGTGAGAGATCCCACCTAATGGTTATAGGAGGAAGTCAGTAGCTGCCACACTCCTCGGAGGTCAGACATTAGTAGCCCACCAGTCTTCGCTATCCAATTTTGTGAGAGAATTAATATATTCCTTGCTGTATGTGTGCAAAAGATTCACTTCTGCACTTTGGCAAAAGTGAAGCCAAAGTCTTTTTTTTTTTTTTTTTTGGCTGAGAAAGCCATTCTTTTAAAAGTGTGTTTTATTAGTCAAAATATGAAGGATTATTTTGTTTATGTATTTAATCCAGTCTCTGGAGAAATTCTTCTAGCACTCTGTATGTTGTTAGCATTTTATTAGTGGTTGGCAATGAAATACCCAGGTAATTCCGTATGAAGATTAAATAAGAGACAGAGCTGGTAAGGAGAAGTGATTTAAAACTTGAACTTAAAGATGTGGATCTCAGGAAAGCAGGTGTTTGGGCATGCTTATTTTTCCAGCAAGGCTTGTCTGCCATCCCCCCTCCCTAATTATATTAGTTGTCTTAACAGAAGGTAGAATTTATCTTGGAAGACTTTCAGATTATTGACCTATTATGCACTAAGGATATGGCCAAGCATTAAGTAAAGCAAAAAACAAAAAATTATTGAACGTACAGAGAAAGGCGTCTTTGAATAACTTTAATAGTTTCTAGAATTTCCTTTAATACAAGTGATCAAGGACGTAACTGGCAATGTATTTAACAGCAAGCAGAGTCTCCTCACAGGTTGGCTTTATCTGAGACTCGGGCAGAAGAAACCCATAACTACCGGTGTCACGGAGCTCAAAAGTGAAAGAGTACTTGATGCCTTGATCGTAAGCCCAGTCATCAGAGCCTCCTGCAGCAGGGTCTGTTGGTAAAGAAATAAAGCATGACTGTAAAAATGGAAGTGACAAGCTGCAGAATCAGAAATACAGAACAGTTTAAAAAGGGATATATAGTGAATCGATTTCTTCTTCTGGTGGAAAGGCATTCGTGACTTATGCAATTACTGAGATCCATTTCAGGTTGGCATGCTTAGGCCAGTACTTACAGATTGTTGCAGCTCCTGGACCGTATACGTATTTGGTGTTGTACAAACTGGTCAGTTTTTCGGTTGCAGCACTAGCAATGGTGTTCTGTAGGGAAGGAGCAAATATAAATGCAGATTTCCAGAAGCATTCTGGGTGAATCTCAGCAAATTTGTTGAGTAAACTGCAAAGCTGTGCTTGAGAAGGTAAACTGTTTTCCACCTCTCAGAATGATTAGATGCAAGTAGTTGCCAGTACATAACTTGTCAGTAAAAAGCTTGTTCTCCAGGCTTCAGTGGTGCATAGTCTGCCTGTGTAGAGCTGCCTTGGTGTGTAGCTGGGGCATATTCCCATATAGCTTGGGGCAATAGCAAATAGCATTTTCTATACTTACAAGAAACCTGTACAAGACTTAAAATAAATAAAGAATCCCTGTGAAGAGCAATAACTTGGTACAGTAGACTGGGAACACAATAGCCTTCCTTTTCTTTCTGTTCACGCAGCATTTAAATTCAAAGTAGCGCCAGTTTAGTCAGCAGAGTTGGACACTGCTGGAAGTGGAAGCAGTATAATAAATGTTAATAGACAGAAAAGGCATAAATTACCTCAGAACCATATGTAGTCTCATTAATTTCATTTCATTTCCTGTGCTCAGAGGGACTCGTTCAACTCCCACTGATTTCAGTGAGGGCTGGATCAGGCCCATCAGTACTACCATGAAGCTTTGTATGTTTGCATTAAGGAAAATTACAGACTTTGGAATGTGTGGCTTTTCCACTTCTTCATTATACAGAATGTTGGTAATAAAACATGAAAACTATTACTAACAGATGATAAATGTGAACGATTTTTGAAAGCAGATGTTCAGTATAAGTGACGGGTTGCCTTATCTTTGTTTGTAGCTTACAGCTGAATGCTCACTATCCCAAGAATTTCCTCAAGCCCCTTCTTTCTCTATAGGTTGTACTCTGGCTTTCTTCCCAGAGGAAGAGAGATTGTAAAATATTCTGTTTACCCTTGTGCTTTAAGTGTTTCTGTGAATTACTCAAAAATGCATATTGGACCATGTGTTTTGAAAAATCTTAGTTTAGCAAGAGAGCTTCTGCAGAACAGCATCAAAATATGTTTGCATTAATGCTGGTAACCTAATACAGGACTGCAAGGTTTTGCCCACTCGTAAGTGCTAGATTTTGATTCAGAGCAGCAGGGTAGCTGAGCTCTCTCTGGCATTTGCTAGCAATACCATAGGTTTTTTTTTTTTTTTTTTTTTCAGTCTTTTTTTTTTTAAATAAATAATATATACATTTAATCAGAAGCTGAGATTCAGTCAAATCTGTAAATAGTAAATTCATTATTAAATGTAAACAGATTCTTCCTCTTTTCAAAAATATGCAAAGAAGGAACTAAATTCGGAAAGATTAGTTTTACACTGCTTATGGACCTGCTCGTTATTAATATTTGATCTCTTTTCAGTGAACTGCATTGTAGAGACAACAGAACAGCAAAGCTGCTTTTAGGGAAGAGTGGGGCATACCTTTCTCTCAGCCAAAATGCCTGCTTCAAACCATACCAGAACAGGCAGAAGATAAAGGATGTCAGGAAGTGTATTTACCTGGGGTGTATTTTGTTATTGGCCAGGAAGTTATGAGAAGGATTTGTAGGAAAAGAAGTTGGGATTTCCAGCTGTAAGGAGACTGGAATCCAAATATACAACTTCCTCAAGTTCTGCAGCTTGGAGATTGATGTGGTATTTAAATGACCTTCTCCGTTAACTGAGCAACTTGACCGAGTATTTATGACTTCATCTTGAAATGAACATTTATCAAAAGGTTTGAAATCTGATTTTTTTTCTTTATTAAGTGACTCTCTCCCAAGTTGCTTTCCTAATGGATTTACAGTACAGCATCTGAAGGTCAAAACAAAATTTCAACTTTTTAGGAACTAAAGTCACCTCTTTCTCATGATATAAAAATGAGGAAGAATGAAGCTTGTGAGTCTAACACAACATTTTTCAAAAGGGGTTGTGATATTTAGCTTTTAAAAAATAGTTTGGATTTTCATGCCCGTATGCTATTTGGAATACAGCTGCCAGGAGAGGCATGGCCATCTCATTGACCTGAGAGGATACTCTTTGCTGTTGACTGATTTTCAAGATTTCTTTGTTTAACTGGCTTAACTCAATTGCTGTGGTTTCTTTGTTTGTTTTTAACTGTCAAGAATGTCTCTGTTGGGAGGAAAACTCTGCTCAGAGATATAGCAGCAGAGAAGCAAGCGGCGCCCTGGAGTCCTAGGAATAACTCCTAATTAATACCTTGTAACTGGGAGCAGAAATGGCTTTTCAGATTCTGACTCAGAGCTGAACTCGCAGAGCAGGTCATTTCAGCAGAAGGTGTATTCCCTGCACTAATCATCCTTCTGCGTTTACACAGCAATTACTAATATTTTGCCTAATCTTGTGTGCGGAGTGCAATGGCCAGTGAGACAGCAGAGTTGTGTTCTCAGTTGCCATTATCTTACATAATTTACAACCTTTAAACCTATCTTTATTGTTATTAGTGTTTAATGAAAGATGTGTCTAACTGGCCACCCTTTCTATCACATTTGGAGCTTTGAGCTAACAATATAATTTACCAGGGGAAGCATCTTCTGCCTGTTAATAGGTAATTTTTGGGGTGCAGCTCCCTCATTTCATTCTTCTATCATCAGGGCAGGTTTACTAGCAAACTGTGGCTGTTCAGAAACACTAAGGGGATGTTGATTATGCAGCTGCTGCACGTGGACAACTCCCTTTGCCATCACAGAATCACAGAATGGCCTGGGTTGAAAAGGACCACAATGATCATCGAGTTTCAACCCCCCTGCTATGTGCAGGGTCGCCAACCACCAGACTAGGCTGAAACACCTGTTCTCTGAGTGACTGGGCCAGACTCTTCTTTCACTACACCGCAGATTGATTTGCCTGAGAATGAAAACCGTATTTTCCTTCCACCTCTGTCTCATGTACGACTTAAGCTTCCTTTGTAATGGAAGTCTGAAGGGTGCTGTTTGCAAAGTTAGCTGTAGCCAAGTGAAGCTGCACTTCCGAGGCTTCTTGTTTTGGCAGTAAAACCAGACTCCCCTCAGGAGTCCATGGCTGCTGTGTAATTTAGTGCACTGTTTTGTTGTTGCTCATGGTTAAGCATCTTCCCCAAGAGCCTAGGGAATCCAGCCAAGTGGAAGACTTCAGTATGATGCTCTTTTTCCTTTGCGAGCCAGTTTCTCTGAGGCAGTCTTACAGGCTGCATAAGAAATTGATCCCTGGTGAGAGGATTTCCAATGTGACTACGTTAAGGTGAATGTGCCCTACAACTGTAGGAGACTTGACTTTGAGCCAAGCTCGCACACAAGCATCATCTGTACGAAGCTGCTACTGTAAGCATCCTTTTCAGAGTAGTGACACTACCAGTACAGAGCAGGTCTGTTTTGACAAACTCAGTGCAAGAGCTTCCAAATATTGCTTTTCTGGCTGCTTCCATTTGCTATGCTTCCCAGTTTCTCTACCAAATATTTACTTGTAACAACAATCTAAGGAGTTTTTAACAGTACAGATACAATAGCATAGGTTGTGACTCCTCTTTGATATGTCTGAGTCCTTTAGAAAATAGGATTTTTGTTGTTCAAAAATTTGTAACTACAAGTATTCCTACATCTTAAACACATTCTGGAATTAAATCGGGGATGAAGAGACTTTGCTCCCAGGCATCAGGTTTAAATAATCAGACTAATAGTATTCACCAAGTCATGTAACATATTTGAAATTCACTCTTCTTGCAGACTGCACAGGCTCTATGCCTATCTCCACTTTCTACTTTGTTCTATTTTAAGGGCTCAGAAGGTATGGGAAGTGAAATGGTAGACCAACCCAACATAGAAGATGAATTTCAGTGAGCTTAAACAACAAAAGAAGTGGAAATCTTGTGTCTAGAAAATTGTCTTCAGCTGTGAATTAATACAGTATTCCATAGCCTACCAACCAGTAATAATACAAATATATTAATCTAACATGCAGATGTGGGTTTGGTGCTGAGTTTGTTCAGCAAAGAGATGGAATTGAACCTGGAAAGGAAGAGAGAGCACGGTGGACATTCCTCTGCTCTATCAGTTCAGAACCAGTTCAGATACAAACAAGAATTGATAGAGCTAGATATGTCTTTGCTGAAAATGAGGAAAGCACAGGATGACCTAGTAGAAAAGTAAGGCAAAAATTTGAGCTGATTAAAACATAGGGGTTGAATGGTTTATGCCGAATGTGATTAAATACAGGGGCCTGTATTGCAAGGAGACAAAAATGTGAATGGTAAAATGAAGATAAAAAGAATCTTTTTGGAGTGGGGAGAGATACTGGTCTTGCCAAGCACATGTTTTAATTGTGAAGAGCTAATGCTTCTGTTCTCAGTAGATGACAAATTCAAGTGTGTATTCTGTATGCAGTGTAACTCTCAAGGGTATAGTAAATAATGAGCCAAGTGAAGATTATGAGGCAGGCAAAATGAGATCCACCAAAAAAGAGTACATTTTTCTTTCAAGGAGTCATCTCCAGAATATTGTGCAACTTCTGAGAAATTTCTGACCTAGATTTTCCTGTCTTGGGTGTTTTTATTTGTTCATGTATTGTTTGGATAACAGTGAAAGTTCTGTGCAGCATCTCAGAAGTGAGAAAAACAAATTATCCTATGCTGAATATAGGGAAAAAAATTTGGGGAGAATTCTTGTGTTCTGTGGGATTGAGTTCCTCTTGCCTCTGAGGAAAAGGAGGGAAGTTGTGGGAAGGAAGAATCATGCATGATTTTCATCTTCTGACATACTGCATAGTCCTGGGGTGATTGGGGATAGCCCTAATCCTATACTCAAACCAAGTTACAATAATGTGAGGTTGTTATGATTAGCTATAGCAGTGAAGAATGAAGCATAAAGGTTGATGGAACTCCTAGAGTGCCCTGTTTTACCTGAGGAACAAAAAGCAGAACAGTTTTTTGCCTTCTGATTTCTTGAGGCTGTGAGCAAAAGAAAAAGTGTTTCAAGCCCCAAGGACACTGCTCAGTGTTCTTGCAGGAAAGGAAGGTACAGGCTTTCTCTAGATCTTTCTTTTGTGCAGACCTACTGATTTCAATCTCAAATTACTCAATTTTTGTACCCTTATGTGTCTCAGACACTGGAATGTGGCACAGACCTCAGTGTGTATTATGCTACCTTTAATTAAATATAATGGAACAAAATATTATTAATGATAAGCAGACATGAAATTTTGTTTAACCACATGTCGAGCTGCTCACTGGAAGAGATAAGAAATTGCAGCTATATTTCCTTTAATTTATTAGATCTGTCAGAGTAAAAATAACATCCAAGATAAGATAATGGCACTATAAATTTTGCTCCATTTGAAAAGTGATTTATGGTCCTCTGATTCACCCAAACAATCTCTATGAAAGGTTGAGATTCTAATTTTTCACCATTTCTCTAAATTCTAAATCTAGACAGAACTTTTTGTCACAGAATAATGACTGGCATGCACCACAATGTCTCTTTTTGTAAGTGTATCATTTTAAACAAATACAGCTATTGATGGAAAATCTTAAATTTCTTTAGTTACAGCTCAAATGAATGTGCTTTAGTTATCTCAAGTAGCCTGAAAAGCCGCACCTTTGAACTTGACCCAGAGCCTGTGGAAGTCAGTCTATTTAATTCATTGGTATTGGAGTGAATTGGGCCTTTTCTGTTTAATTACCCTGGTTATAGGCAATTTTGATTGGATGATACTCTGATCTCATTCTCTGAAAGAAGGATTTTTGGCAAGAAGTCTTCCCTTGTTAAAGTCAGGTACTGCTCAAGTAGAACATCTCTGGGATCCTGCTGTCTTTTTGTTGGGTTCACCAGTAAAAGAAGTATTTTCCCTTAATTAACACATGAAAACCACTCATCGGGTCACCTTGTCATTGGTGGTGAGGTTTGTAATTGCTTTGTACTGGAAAATAATGGAACCCCCTCTGGGATCATTGTACCCAATTTAAAATGTAGGATAAAATGACAGTGAAAAGTCTAACTTATGAAGTGAAATCAGATAGAAATAGGTGAAGAGAAGTATATAGGTTGTATTCCTGAGCTATTTATTTCTTATGCTGAATAGTAATAGTAGACTTGTTCTCTATGGCAGGAAAATAAGGCTTTTATTAATTAAAAGCTGGAGAACCATAGTAAAAGTAATTCATGAAATTATATTCCATATTGGAATGTATTTTTATCATAAAAATTTAAATTGATAAAGGAAAGTGAAAACCAAGAAAATCAGAAGTTATTTCTAAAGATTGTTTTAATGGATAGGATTTCCTGTATTTTTTAAAGACTAGGCCGTTGATGTAAACTTTCTCAGTTTAATACTGTGAGAAGCATGCTGGGGTTTTAGTTAAGTTTCACATTTGCTTTTGATTCAAAAAGTTGAGCGGAATGTCATGCAACTTTTTAGCACATGTGAACTTTGTGATCTTGACAAGGAAGCAGCTCAAGGGCTTTGTGCTGTTTATTGCCCGAGACTGAACTGCAAAGTGTAAAATGTGAAAAAATGTAAAAACTGAAGAAAAGAAATCGCTATAGTTCCATGGAATAATTAAAATCAAAGCTTTCTGGAAAATAAATTAAGAAAGCAAAATTTTCATCTGGATTTCATCCTCTCTTTTAAGCTGTAAAATATGCTGCAGGAAAGTTCACTGTTGGCCCGAGTTCTTGTTTGTGCTTTGGAATTGTGACATCTATTTGGGAGCACTCATAAATCTGTCAAGCCCCCCCAGCAGACCAGCACACTTAGTGTTGTTGCCTTGGACTTTTGGCAGCATCCAGGAAAGAGAGGGGATCAAGATTTGTTTGTTTTGTTTTGCTCTGTTGTTTTCCCTGCCAACAGCTTCTAATTGCTAATATGCCAGAGAACTGAAGTAATTTTATTATTCATGATTGTTGATTCTTGGCCTTATGAAATGTTTACAACTTTTATGCACACTTAATATTTTTAACTTTTTTTTTTTTTAATTCCAGATTGTTATTCAAATGGTGTTAGGGCGTGTCCTTCATTTTGGATGAATTAAAAGAGGAGTTGTTGCTTAAAACATGACATTTACCTTCTTCTCTTCCAAGTTAGAGGTGTATTTGAATCAAGGCCTATTTAGAAAGGTCTCAGAACTGATTGTTTTCACCTGTTTTATGCCTGTTTTTAATGATAATCGTAGTCCGATATATAGTAATTAATACTATATATTATATTTATTATTGACAAAACCTGCCTTGTTGTCCTCAACCTGTATCATTTTCTTTTATGGGAGTCTCACCCTTTTCTTTCAGTGAGAAGTAAGGTTCGGTATGGTTGCTGATGCTGGTACCAGTTCAGTCATTTCTGTGTAGTTGTAGTCTAGCAAGCTGTTAGCATGGCTTACAAAGCGTAATGTTTCTGTGTGATGTTCTGCAGCCACATACACTACAAACTCTTGTGTCAGGAAGAAGCAGTGCTGCATGACATAATGAATGACTGGAATGCAATATGGCATGACTGGAAGGCAATCCTGACCTTGTGGCAAATTCATTGTATATATTGAAATTAAGTAAGGTTCTCGAGTTTGTCTTGTGCCTGAACTATGTGGAAGCCATCGTGGTTTCTCTGGTTTTTGAAGTATTTCAAAAACTGGCAACATATACTCTTTATTCATAGTTAAAGATGCTGCCTGAAGTTAAATGGACCTAAATAGTGCTCTTTCAATATATCAAAAACATTCTTTTCGTTACATCAAAATGACAAAGAACTTGTGCTTACCAGTTCGTTGTAATCCTTTGGATGTGCATAAGTGTATGAATAAGGAAACAGTAGCAGCTGGGAATAGGAGTGAATAGTCAGGTATGCTTTGATTGTAGAAAGATGTTCACGAATAAAATCAGCCACAGCCTTTGCCTCCTTTTCAGACTCGGGTGTGGAGCCACAGTAAGTGGAATCACAGGGTCTATTTGAGGCCCCCAGTTCTGAAAAGAACAGTGAACGTAATGAATATTTAATAAAAAAGATATTATATGAATTTCATAATAAACCTTGGAAATCCTACTGCCACACCTGTACTGTATCGGAAGAGAGAGTCCTTTGTTGCATAGTTAAGATGCTGGGCAATATGACACAGTGTTAAGTAAATACGATCTGTACTTCTGTGCTTGTTTGGAGGGACATGAGTTTTTTTGCAAAGCCCAGCCCTATGTTGTCTAAATGATTATTATTTGCTTCCTTACTTAAAAGTCTTCTCCTTGCACATCTCCCCCGTATCTGAGATGCTTTCAGGAACCAGCAAAGAGGACACCCCTCTGCAATGAGTGAAACAACTGAAAGAAAGCTATTTTGACTTTTCTTCTGAAGTCTGCTGTTCATAGAAGGAGCCATACTGATGAAAGTGGTAACCGAAGTTTGTTTTTTGCATAAAATTTGAACACCAGCTATTCCACAATGCTATATTGGTGGTCTTCAATCAGAATAATGATGAACCAACCATAATAATATGATGGGAAATCCATAATTAAGTATTTTGGCTATTGCATTTCTGGGTGATTGCTGCAGCTACTATTAGGAGACACTTACTGCACCAGCCAGCATTGAAATTCCTGTTGAGATCGGTACCAATGCAAATGCTGCCAGTGTTTTTAGAGCGTGTCTTTCTCCACATACGGTCCTAAAATAGAATGGTGAAGCTTAGAGTAAAAGTAAGAAAGAGTTCTTACAGTTGGCTTAGCCAGCAATATTTTTGAGAAAGAGGAACATACTTACATTTGTCCAAGTATAAATGTAACCATCAATATTAACAACTGGCAAGACATAGAAGTCCAGGCTGTTGAGAAGTTTGGTCACGGTACTGTCTGTTCCGTAGGTCTCAACAGCCTAATCAGAGAAAAGTAGAAAGAGCTGATGATGCCTTCATGGAATGAAAACATCTCCAGCATATATTTGAAGGCCTGGATTTAGATAAGGAATTACTGAATGTGGAAGGTGAAGTCATCCAGGTCACTGCACCACATGAGGTGGTAGCTCTGATGTTATATATGCTCAGAAGATTTACAGTGACTGAAACCACGTTGCTGTTAGAGAGTCATCTTTTTCTGGTAGATAAAATGTATTTTAAAGCAATGTTCATTTTGAACAGGATAATAAAGAAAAGGTTTCCATCTACTAGCTTACCAGTGAAAGACAGAAGAAAGTTCTGGTCCATATATTCTCCCTGTATCCTGTCACCTTAAACACTTATTTTTAGTTTGAATTGATAGTAAATTTTGTTTTTGATATCTGTTGTGCAGATAAACTTCATCACTAACCAAAACTACAGAGAATGTTTCTGTCATTACATCCTTAGACATTTCTAGTCATAATGCTTTGGTTGCACATATTCGTAGAGAGACAGATTTTCCATGCAGTTTTCCAGGTATGTGCATCATAAGAACTCCTGCCTACATATCTTACTGTTTATGACCTAGCACTTTGTATGCTTGTTCAGAGATTTAAGTCAGTCTTGTGTGACCAATCAATTATAATTGACATTTGCTCTAAAGGCCTGGTTGCATCCTTGTTTCCTTTACTTTACAAGGATGTAAAGTGCAACGCAAGGAGCAATGCAGTAGAAAAAGACATCTACTGTCCTGTAGCTAGCAAGTGGACAGGTGGGGTGTAGAATTTGGAAAAGAAATTTTAGGTCACTAGAACTTACTTTTTTCCTGTGTTTTTTGTTTGCTTATTTCTTTAGGTGAGGTTTTGTTTTTTGTTTTTTGTTTTTTGTTTTTTTTCCCGCTTGTTTGCTTGCAGACACAAAGAATGATCTACTTTGTTTTTTCTGTAATTTCTGACTTCTATGTCTAGAAGCAATCCCAGCTGAACCTCCAGTGACTCTCAGAGGACTGCACTTTAAAGTTTCTTCTACCTATCCACACTTGCATTCACTGAGCAGAGCCACTGCTGGTGTCGGGTACATCCATGAATTAAATGATCAGACAGTGAAAATGACAGCCGTAGTGACGTGAATTGCTGAGAGAAAAATGGTAGCACATACTGTCTGCAGCCTTATTGGGAGATAATGAAATAACATTCCCTTTGACTCCACTGAGATGTCACTTTCAATTTCCACTGCTCCTTACACAAAACCGCATGGCTGTCTAGAAGATAGAGGTTATACTTGCCACCAATGCCGCTGCAAGCATACCTCATACACATGCTTAGGTAGTCTTAAGCTGCTCAAAGATCACAGGGCAGCCATTAAGATCTAGTGTAAGTGGTTGAAATAAAAATAACTGCGTTTTGTAAAACAAGTTTTGATCATTATGCTTACTGACTTCTTTCACAAACCACTGGCAGAAAGCAGGGGAGATCCACTCTCTTGCATGGAAACCACAGTCCATGAAGATGGCCTTCTTATTCGTACCGCTTTTTCCCAACTACAGAAACAAATAAAAAAACAAACCCAGGTTCTGAGTGAAACAATTTGTATGCAGAATATGTCAGCCAGCTTGTTGACCTAAAGAGTAATACTATAATATTCCCAGGTAAAATGGAAAACTAGGGAGTGCTCTCAGCTGTAGTTGACAATGATATTCTAGCTAAAACCTTATAATCTTAATAATTTTATTTTTATTAATGTAGGTAACTCTTCCACCACAATAATAGATTTTTCTGCACTGTTGATATTTTCCCTGTGGGGTTTCTAGTAGTTAGCTTTGTTTGGATGGGTGATAGATGCTTATGCAATTTTAGGCAAGTAACCTTTATTCTTTCACCTTTAATTCATTAATGGATATCTTATTTACTCATAGGAGTTATTCAAAAAACCTGTAACTAGTGAAGAAACAAACATATTGCCTTTTGCTAGAGAGACTGACATTTATAGATCCTTTTAGAGTAAATGTGCTTACAGGTGGAGAGAATATAAAGGTAGGTGATAATTCACCTGGCTCACAGAATTGTTGTTAAATTTATGCCTGAACTTCTTGTAATTCGTTATGGCCCTTATATCTTAAGGTAAAAGAGATCACAGTATAAATGTATATTGATATCTTAGCATCATCATTCAGTAGGCATCATAGTCTTGCATAGATAATAGCAGAAAAACAGTGGCACAAATGAATCACTGCACTTACTTTGAGAAGGTACAGCGGCCGTCCTTCGTATGTTTCCCCAATTACACTGCGAGAGACCAGGCTTGGGTTCTGAGCAGCAATGTCAGCAGTCCAAGCAGCTATCTGTTTAATAAGGAGAATAAAGATGTTGATGTGTCTGTCCTCAGGTCCAGAGTAACTTATTCACAGCTTTCAAGCTGGAAGGGTCCTTCTGAGAATTGAGCCAAATATTTAATACCGTTGTTAGATTTCCAAGAATTAACTCTTACTTGTGCTAGAACTATATATCTAATCTTGTTTGTTTGGTTTTTTTTTTTTCCTGTGATAGATAGTGGTTCATTGCAGACCTCATCAAACTATTGCTGAACTAGGATTTTCTGATATGAATTTATCTAAAACTTCCAATCATTGGAGTCTGGCTGGTGAGTCAAGAAACTTTTTGAATGCTAACCCTAAATCGTGCTTAGAGATTATGATTTTGTCATCTTTTTAATTCTTTTAACAAAAGAAAACTTTTTTCCTTTTACAGTAAGTAGATTGAATGCCTCAAGTCTTCTGCATGCTGTCATGTTTTTCAGTTTCATAGCTCTTCTATTTATTATCATTCTTAAATTGTTTACAGAAGCACTGGGCAGGGATTTATGGGAACAGTCCACCGAAGTCAAATACAAAAAAAATAAATATGTGTGGGCCAATGGGTAATGCAGATTATCTCTGTAATGAGCAATGAAGGAGAGATTTCAGAGAGGAGGTTATCAAGTTAATGGAGAAGGAAATATTGATGGAAGAATATCAGAAGCCATTTTGACTATGAAGGCTAAGACATCAAGTTGATAAAGTGGAAAACTTTTGGACTTTACCTCATCCCAGGTGTTGTATTTTTGATAGCTGTGACCAGTGCTACGAACTTTGCTGTCAAACTGAGCATGCAGTGCAGTCTGCAGGTTGTCAATCAGAACTCTGCAATACCATGAAAAGCAGAAAGAAATGTGCAGTTTGTTAGCGGAAAATCAAGCACCACATGGATGTCTTTGGATTTGCACAGAACTAAGGCCATGTTGATTGTGTTGAAAATAATATGTTATGTTCAAGTTTCAATCTCCTTTCTGCCTCATCCTTGCTGACAGAATGATCACAAAGCAATAGCTTCTTAACTCACACCTGCCCACTTAACTCCCATACTAGCAAACCTCCAGAGTAGCAATAGTTTAGTTTAGGAAGAATGGCAGTGCTAAACCAAGGTGCATGTAAACTATTAGTTCTGTATCCAAGTACAACTCTTCTTTGCCTTGGACTGACCTCGTGATGCCAGATTACCTCTTCCTCAAAAGGAAAAGGGCATTCTCATGAACTGATGATGTTGAAGGACGATTAGACTGCAGTAACGTAACACCCTCCTGTTATCCAGGATCTCTAGCAACCCAGAGATGTTTGCATGATTAAATTCTTTATCAAACCAAGCTTCCAAAGTGTGGGTGCAGTTTGCAGATGACAGGATCCATACTCCAATCTACTTTACTGCTTGTGAGAAGAGCTATTAAAGTAGCAACACACCATGGCAAAATATAAACCAACAAAAAGAACAATAAAAAACAACAGAAAAAAACACCCTAACATTCTGACAATCTCTCCTGTTCATCTTTCCCTGAGGCTGATAGAAAGGCACAGCTCATCATCAAGCATGATCTTGAGGACCTTTTGCTTATATTTCAACCTTGGCTATAAAAAAAAATGATGTTTCCTTGTTTTTTCCAGTGCTTGTCTTAACATCCTTACAAATTCTCACTTGTTCAGAATATGTCCTCAATCATTTGGATAGAAGAGCAGGAGGCCACTTTGTGAGGCACCACCAGCCTTCAGAACAAACAGTGCAAATGAGCACACTGACATGATGTCACGGCACTGCAGTTCCACTTCAAAAGAATTTTGACTGCTTGGGTTGACACAAGGACACTCCACTGAAGTTTGTCAGGGACACCTTCCAGACATTTGTTGCCTCTGTTGCAATCAAAAGATTTGTGCATGGACCTGAGGGAATTCATAAATATCATAGGGAAAGATAGCACATGTAACTCTTCCTTTGCCAAAGAAGAAATTCGAATGAAACTGGATTCCTGTGCTGTACGTGGGCTGAAGTCCTAACAGAGAACAATCTCTTTTAGAGTATTTTTAACTCTGTTCCCTCCCGTGGCATCCAAACAGGACACAGTTAATATGGGGATGGCAAGTTTAGGGAAAGATAATCCTCAGATTTAGCAGAACGTAACAGCTATGTTTCATGAGAACTCCAACAAAGGAGTTTGATCTGGTGGAAATAAATCTGAGTGATGAAAACTCTCCACTCTGCTGAATGAAGTCATGAGAGTTTGATCAAGTAAAATTGAGTTTTGCATCTGCATTTATGCATATACACTACACATTGAAAAAGCCTGCTAATCAAGCTGGACCAAGGAGGATGCAATGGAGGATGTTTGTGATGGGAAGATAAGTTCAATCGATGAAAATGTTCAACACATTCTCTCCAGTATTCAGTCTCCTCCTACTCAAAACTTACTTATAATCCACTTTGTTTTCTTTCAAGAGATGTTCAACCTCCAAAGCCTTGTCAGCTTCAACTCGGAAATCAACTTGCATTTTTGGCTTTACCAGATTGACGTAGTCTGGCTGCCAAAAGTCAACCTGAAAGAAGGCCAAATGAATATATGAACAAATACATATATATGTATGACTGAGTTTTAAGCAAGTGCATGTGTGATATAGTGATTCTGATTGTGATTAATACAACAAACTTCATTCTGGTGTTACACTGAACTGATCTTGCTTGCCAGAAAAACTGACTTAAGTTTTAAATGGAATTCAATGAAGATGATTTTATTAGACCCTTGAACTTATATGGAAGATTTTTGGAGATGGCAGTAACAGTTTAACAAATACCAAGTATTAACTCAGTTTTTGAGTACATTTAATTTTTGACTTATTAAATTATATTACTCAGTAGGGACTGCACTAGTCTTGCACAGTGCTAAAATCAGTGCTTAGTATTTTTTCTTTTCAAAACTGAAAAAGGAAAAAAGACAAGTATCACCCTAAATCAAATGACACGTAGCCCTTATATCCATAAGAATATTCTGAACTTCATTTAAAAGAATCTGATGTAAAAGAGGCTGGAGTTTTGGAACATAAGGAATATTGTCTGCTCTGAACATCCCGTACAATTATGACAGCATCTGAATGCATACAGATTTGTGAACGCTGTGCAAAATTTGTAACTCTTTGTAACTTTTTTCATTCTTTGTTCACATTTCATTGGAGATTTTTGCCTGTAACCATTAAACAGAAATGGTCTCCTGACTATAGCAAGCTACAAACATACTTTACATACATCAGCTGGATGCTTAAAGTGTCTTTAAGACTCATTTTGCCGCAGTTTGTAGGAGGAGCCTATGCCTTTGGAAGATATTGTTTAACTCATAATGCACAAATGACAGTGCAATTACTACTTCACGTATTCTTTCTGAAATCTGCTTTAAGATCTCCTGGATTTAGAGTCCTGTTAAAGGTCAGTGAAAACAAAACTGGTTTACCAGTCTAATGCCTTTTCAGCCTTTCATGTCCTGAACATAAAGGAAATTGGGACTGGTGGGTGTGTTCCCAAATGATGTATCTTCAAGCGAGATGACTATTACAGTGTATACTGCTACCACATGAGTCCTGGCAGATTGCTATGTATAACAATGGTAGCTTAGAGGTCTTTTCTTTACTTTAAGGAAAACAAGCAATCCCGTTATCCTGCAGGCTTAGAAGCAAACTTGTTATATTCATTTTCATAGAACTAGCAGCAACATACCAGTAGTATATTCTTTCTGTAGAATACTGTTTCAGCATACTGTAGTACCCTGCTGCTACTACTTCTCCATGTCTGTACTTCATTAAAAATACCATCCTTTTATCCTACAGATAATGGTGTCTTTTTCACCAACAGCTATTTTACAACATCAAAGCTGAAGAGAAATATTGAAAACACATTTGCTGTCTTTATTGTTTTTTCTCATGTCATTATGTCATCATATATCTACATCAAGGTCAGTAAGAAACATGCAGCTTGACTGGAGAAAGAAAATTTTAAAGGAAAGTCAGAGACAAAAGGTGACACAAGAGGCTAGAGGCCAAAACAGTGTTCAGTTTGTTATGAATACGAATTTTTAGATTGTTTGCATGAACAAAATCTTTTACCTATGACATTAAACGTTCTGATACTTGGAAATTTCATGTTTTGTCTAATTCTTAAAGGCACTCCACAATGAATATATAATTTCAAAGTAACTGAATTAATAAATTGCAGTGCACACTTTCATAATCAGGCTGGGACATCTGGACTTTTCAGGAAGACATTAACTTGTATTTGAGTAATTCTAGCTTTATCACTTTGTCCTCTTCCCTCTGAAGAAGCACTCATGATGAGTTGGCTGGAATCAGGATTAGGTCTTTAATTTAGAAGCTTGTTATTGTTTTTGTTTTGTTGTTTTTTGGTTGAGATACATTAGTTGAGGAAAAGGAGAAATGTTCCATTTGGATTCAATAAAGCTCCTTCCCCAAGTTCTTTACCTGCATTTTGCTGGCAAGGGAATGGATGATTTCCACCTGCTCATCATTCTGTGGAATCACGCGAAACACCTTGTGGCTGAAAGGAGAGAGAAATTGGATTTTAAAAAGATAAATCAGCTGGAAGACTTTTGCTCATGGAGAAGAAACCATGAAAATATAAACCTGATGTCTGTACGTACCCATCAAAAGTCAGATCTTGCAGGTGAGCAGAAGCAACTGCAGCACCTACGAGAACTAAGAACGCCCACATGTTTTTTAAAGAAGTAAACGGGCATTCAGTTCTGGGCTGCTTTTATAATCTGTTTTGTGTTTTGTTTTTTTTTAAATCAAATATACACCAGAACAAACCACTGATCAGCTGACAGATTATCCCTTTGGCCTTGTTTGGTTTGCATATTATTTATAATGTGTGCTTTACTCCACACCTGTGAAAACAGCGGAAAGTCTCAAAGGTGGTAGTAGCAGTAGGGGCTAAGGAATTTCGCTGCTAGAGTGAGATGAACTTGTTATGTGAGAAACTGAGTTTAATCCATTTTGTTCTTTTCTAATGTTGTTTGTGTGTGTGTGTGTGTGTGAATTTTGATGAAAAATGTAATCATTTTCTTCAATTGTTTGGTTGCTGGATTACAAACTTTATAATACTTAATTGTCACCTAATGTAATGGCTGATGGCTTTCAGATGTTGCAGCAGTGTGACCAGTCTTCTTAATCACACAGCACTCTCTCTTCCTGAATGGTCTGTGGCTGACTGTGACAGAGTCAGAGCGTCTGAAGAGTTTGAATGTATGAGTTATCAATCTTTTCCCAGTAGGGAGAAAAGGTACTGAACTTTTCGTTGCTTCGGTTGTCTCACTCGAAGGGAATCAGATGCCTGCAGAACTGAAGGTGTAGATATTTCTAGTCACAGTGAAGTTGTACATATTCCTCTCATCACATATTCACAGATTCATTTGTTTTCTCTAATTATACCATATAAAAATCAGAGGTCGAATTAACTCTCTTGTGGGAATTAACTATAGGCCAAGCAGATCAAATGACACGTAGTCATATAAATGTATTTTCATTTTTGTCTTCCATGTTGTTTTTAAACTATCTGAGAATAGTATTGTCATCTCATCACTGTGCTTGCATCTGGTTAGTTTTCATTGATGTGTCCTAGGCATTTAATGTTACATGAATAATCGTCTGCTGATGCTGTGTCCTGAGGTGATTGATGCTTTTGGCAGGGAGCCTGTAAATGAATCAGCATACATGTATATAAAGAATGGAATGTATGAGCTCAGTTCTGTTTTCTGTTATGCCCAAGTGACCTGACAGATTTCAGGGTTTCAGACACAGATCATCTTGAAGATGTTCTTTGACTCTATGTCTGCTATTTTGCAGAAATCTGCATATACGAATATCATATATATGTCATCAGAAAATTGAATGCATTCATCTTGCAGAAAAAGGAATAGCAAGTTTCAGAGGACTATCTTGAGAAAAAAAGTCGTGATAGATGCTGCACTTTTTTAAAGAGGTTCCCTAGAGACAGTAAAACTGCAGCAGCCTTATATAGGGAATGCCCTAGAAATACATTTTTAAAATCTGTGTACCAAGTATGCAGCAGTTTTACATAACAAAATAACATAATGAATATGCTCTTAAAAGAATGCTCCCAAACTGAGCCTACTTATTCGAGAGTTATGCTTTCCAAATCATTCAGTTTGAACTTACTTCACAATGAATGACCTAATTTGTAGCA
>JAOWBP010058134.1:0-40178 GCA_028571105.1 Tragopan temminckii
TCTTCCCCCCCCCCCCCCCCATCAAATGAGCTCACTGGTTTTAAGGTTAGATGGTGATAATACATTATGCAAGAATTTGGTCAAAGTAAATCTTGTTTTTTCATACTGAGACTACTAACACTATGTAGTAACTCTGAAAGGTCGTAGAGTGTTCTGAGTGAATATAAATAAAAAGTCATTCCACAGTTCGGACTTAATGGAGTCAGAGATTCAATTGAGAAACTAAACTATCTGCAGTGGTTCCAAGGGCATCTCTCATCCATTTGCTTCCAGTTTGTGACTTGTAGCTGGTCTAAACTCTTGGTTATGTGGCACATCAGTTTGGCTTTGCTATGAGAAGCAGCTTTTCTCATCTTCAACCTTCTACTACTTACAGTTTTTGTTTTCTCTCCTTCCTCTCCACCCTCACTGGAGACTGCAAAGTCTATACATGTAGTCTTTACCATGGTTTTTTTTTCGTGGCAGATGTTCTGTAGAAGATACAATGCTGCTAGATGGCTTGTGAGATGCTGAAATGAAAAAGGTAACGAGGAAAGGAGTTTATAACCACTGTTGTCTATTAATGAAGCCTGGAATAACCTACAGACCAGAAATTACACATTTTAAACTCATACAAAACTTGTACTGCAAACAAATTAAGGTCTGGATTTGTAACAGACTAAATTCCTATGAGTTATGTGCATGTCTGGGCTGTCAGATGCACCAGTCTATTTGAGATGAGGTTAAATCAAAGGTCTTTATCTGGTAGACCTCTGTGTTTGGGTAAGTCAAGATCTGGATCTTGTCTCTGTGATTATTTTTCTTGTAGGAGATGAGTAACTGACATAGAACCTCTTAGCACTTCAGTAGGTCTGTGGTTTATTTCCTGGCACTGACTTTGTTTGATGATAAAGATAGCAAAGCTTTTCTTCTGCAAAACAGCAGTCAAGAAAAAGCCATTCCATCTTCTCAAGTCATTGTCCTCCTAGCAGTGTAAGATGCGCTCCTGACGTGGATTGAATATCTGGGGGAAAAAATAGAGATGGACATGGCGAAGAAGGAAGCTGCAGTTATTTTCTTGTATTGACTCAGTTCAGTTGTTTCCTGTTTTGGCAGTGAGTACATGGCTACAAAACAGCAAAAGTAGAGTGTTACTGCCAGCTACTGTGAACTTCTTCTGTTATGGGTCATAACTTTCAAGGACAAACTGTATTTTGAACTTACTGAAATTCGAGAAGTCTCATGTAATTCTTTAACCAAGTAGTGGAGTCAGTCTGATGCTTAGCATGAGTGATCAATTTCTGGTTACCCCAGTTCTACTGCAACCTTCGAAAAAATCAGAATAAAAAAAAGTTTTTACTCATGGCAGATAATGACATTGAAGCAATTTGACAATCTGAACAACTGAGTTTTGCAGAATACAGTGATGTATTCCTTTTGACAACATGCTAAATACTAAGTACAGTACTACTAAAACTGGCACATGGTACAAGTCTGTTAGTTTCTTGCTTCTGAAAGTACTTACCCCAATTTGAGGAGCTGTTTGGATGCAGGAGTTTAGTTGAGCATTTAGTATTTGGTTGCCTGCCACGATGAGGTGGGTACGATAAAGAACTGGAGGATTTACTTTAATAATTGGCAGATTTCTAGTAAAGCATGTTGCAGCTAGTTGGTGGTGAGAAGCAATCAGTAATATCTGCTAACTGTAATGAACGTGGGCACAGAAGAAATCAGTACACTTTCCCAAGTGTTGATATGATTTAATAACACAACCATGCCCAGTTTATGTTCTCAGGGGGGTTATTTTCATGCCTACAACTAGCTGACTGTAGTGTCAGAAGCACTGCTTACATTGCATTGCTGCAACCTGTTCCAAATTGCCCACACAGTGCTGAATTAACAAGGGGCTTTCTAGGAAAACCATGTTGCAAGTGTGTGATTATATATATCTGTATTTTTTTAACTCACGTAGTAGTGTCGTTGAACTTTAAACAAACTTGTCCCTTTCTCTCTCTCTCTCCACGCTACTTGGCTTTGGAAAGAAGCTGGGGTACAGCCCACTGACTTTTGTTGAGGCAGATTAATAAACCAATATTACCATTATTTTTCTTGAAAAGAAAATGAAGAGACTAAGTGATTAAAAACAAAAAGATCAAAATCGATGTTTATTTCAATTATCTGGCTGAAATTCTGCAGCTTAAGACTGACGATATCTGATGTAAACGTCCATTTATTTATTTGGTCTTTAGTTGCACACTGACCTTTTTGTTACCTGTAATTTCTATCCCCCTTTCTTGTACCCATCCAAATGTCTTGATAGAAGAAGTCCAGTTTTACTTGTCAGTCTGAGTTGTGTGAGATACTGATCTCTATGTACTTTTTATCTGTTGATCTACATATACTTTAGGTCTTAGCAAGGTTCTTTTGTTGAGTCAGTTCACTGCTTCTCAGTGACTAAATTTGCCCTCTTAAACACTGATATGAAGCCATTTTCCAGTTGTGTAAAGTGCCTGTTTATTGTGGATCCCTTAGTAGTAGTACCTGTTTTTCTTGTAGTCCTCTTTGCCGCATCATATAATTGTTTTTTTTCCCATTCTGCAATCAGCCTTTAATGCTGGCTTTAAGAAATCTTTTTTAAGCTCTTAAACTAAAGTTGCTCTTTTGTTTAAGTGGTTTTTTATACATGTTTTGAATTGTGCTCCTTAATGTGACTGCCTGAGTAGATAGAATATTGCATGCCTTTGTAGCTGGTGATGAGATCTTAGCAACTGCTGTTTCCTGTCAGAGCAGAACTGTTAAAATGACAGTATACCATTATCTCAAAGTCTAGACTATTCCAAAATCTATGGTGTAACAAAACAGCATGATCAGATTGAGGCCTGCTGTGAATTCCCAGGGAGGCTTTCTGTTGAATCTGAAGACCCTTCAGGCTGTTTCTCTTCTTGAAATATTGACATGCAAATGTGTGCAAATTGCAGCATGCTTGAAGAGGCACGAATGCCTCTTCATGTTGTCTTACCTAGTACTTACTGGAAGATTTAGGGGTATATCTTCCCTTTCTTAGCCTCCTGTAGGTTTCTGAACAAGATGAGAAAGGTAGCAGTCAAAAAGTAGCGTTATGCTCAGGTTTACATAGGGCAAAAGTAGCTCGGGGCTGAGGACAAGGGGCCAGACCAGGCTGTAAAATGAAGGGGGAATCTACTGCTAGCACTGTAGAGCAGTTAGGGGTCAAGGGGAATTTTTTGAAGGCCAGGAGGAATGGAAGGAAAGGACTATGTGCTATGGACTGAATTACTAAGATGAGGTTTCGGAAGGGTCAAGCATTCTGGAGCAGGAAGCTTTGGGATGAGGGACCAAGAGCCTCCAGGAGCACCCCCTTCTGCTGCACATCTATCCAAGCAAGGATGTGTTGGCCTTCCTGATCACTCCTGTCTGAATAACTCAGCTATCCTTGCATTGCATCCTTCGTGGCAGGCCAAATGGAACCCATTCAATGCAACTGAGACCAACCTTCCGAAAAGCCCAAATGAACTTCATATTCCAGTCATTGCCATTCATTTGTATCAGTGAGAACTTTCAATTTGAAGAATAGCACTTCAGCCAAGTTCCTCATTCTACCTCTGAAATTTTCAGGGGTATTTGCACTGGGTATGGGCCTTAAAATCAGGATATGAGTGTTACGGAATGACTCATGTTCATAAACAGAAGCAGTTGACTTTGTGAAAGTGACTTGTTTTAGCCCATCTTTATAAAGTGTTACATTGCACAACTTTTTAAATGAAATGTCCTTTTAAAATTACAGGATCTCTGCAATGAGACTGAGCGTGATTAAAGAAGGTGATAAGTAACCTTATCAATCCCTGTATTCATCCACTAACTTCAGATCTTGTGGCATGACTGGCTTCAGCTTATTCATAATGTAATTCTGTGCATTGAATGAATCTGCCTTCTCTAAAGCGGTGATCCTCTAGTCGTGTTATTGACATGCTCTGTAACTAGACCTCCACCACCCCGCATCAGTAGTTAATCTGACTTGATAGCTGACTCCTAAAGTAACCAATAACAGATGTTTCTGGGAAATGTATGACAAGCCTGTAACATGGTTGTTTTTGTTACTGGAATGCTTTTTTCCAATAATCTTTTCTGTTAAAGGCCATCTGATTTCTACCAAAGCCAGCTTAATATCCTGAAAGAATCTTATGTTTCTTGTCATTCTAGATGTTCTACCAATTGCTGTAGCCAAAATAAACAACAAAAAACCTCAAGTCACTTTTATTCCATATTGTTGAGAACAGCATGCCCCATCTTTTCAGGCATGGATTCAACCACTGAGATCCAGGCAGGCATGCCCTTCGGGATTTTCTTTTTTATTGGTATTGCATTCAGAAATGAAGTTCTGTATGCTAGCTGGCTTTTCGTACAAGGCAGCAGTTTGCCGGCTGTGATATCTTGATCTTTCATTTTCTCCCCCTCAATCCTACCCTTTTGTTTTTATCTCTGTTTTTTGCAAGATGCTTCAAGGATTTTGTAGGTTTTTTTAAAGACTGTCCATTTTTGGAAAGCATGTAGGTAACTTCTTTCTTTTCATTTTCTACATGCTTATTGGAGTTTTGCATCTCCTCGATCTCCTTTATTCTTTCTATCCCTTTAGGCACTGTAGCATCACATGATCCTTTGCATCATTTCATTTCTGTAATGAAATGTTTTGTTTGATCTGCTTCCTATTTTAGGGAGTGGATGGTTCTTTTCAGATGTTTTAATGCCACGAAATGAATCTGCACAGACTAGCGCTGCTACCAATTTAACTCTGTATGCACAGCTATAATTCCTAAGGGTTTTTTTGTTTTGGTTTGCAATTTGCTGCATTTTAATATGGATCTTAAGTGTTGACCTTTTGGTTTCCTAACTACATAGGCTCTGTGAGAAATACAATTAGAGATCTAGAAGGCCGTTTTTCCTTAGTTCCCTATTTTTATCTCTTATTAATCCTGCAGTCAGTATATAGAAAAGATAAACACCTGCAGAATACAGAATCACCAATCTAATGTCAGAGATTAATTTATGAAAACAGCCCTTTTAGCTACTTCATGTTTTAGATATTAGATTGTGGCAGTCAAGATCATGTTCTCCAGACTGCATTCTTCATAAGCAGAATTACTGGCAGCCATGTGTTATGTTATAAAAAGGTAGCAGCTGATGTCAGAACTTATTTCAGTGAGGGGCCATTTCAGAATACTGTACTAATTTTGAGCGGGTATACAGAAAATAGAGCTGTTTGCTTAATTTGCAAAATTCACTGTACATTGATAATTATTGGTGAATAATGGGATAATAAAGCAAAAAAGAGCAACTTCAAAATAAAGAAATGAATAAATAAATACAAATCTTTAGCACTGTACGTAATTCTTTGTGCAAAGCTGCGAGGACTAGAAAAGCAGTCCAGTTTGGCCTGTGTTTCAGCAATTAGATTTTGAGCTGGTATGAAATCCTTCTGCTCTCATGTTGGAAGCTTGCCACAGTTTGAGCCGGAGCCTGAGATGATGTGAAAGTATTGATAGAGGAGTGCCCAGCCTTTCTGTGCAGGTGATCTATATATCACAGCCAGCCCTACAAATGTACTGCATGTTTATGCACAGAAGCCTCTGTGCTTCTAACAGTGGTTATAGATGTGTGGATCAACACCATGCTCAACAGCATACATGTCTGCACACAATTAACATAAAACTAGACATCTTTAGCAAAAATAAATTGCACTTTCTGAAAGGGGGCAAATTAGCTCTGTAATTTGTTTATAATTATGTTTTTGAACGACCTCTGAACCAGATTCATTTTTTCATTTAATGTTCATGCACAAGGTATCTGTCTTAGGATTTCATAAACCTAATTGTGCTATCAAAGTATCAGTTTTACAGTAAATCCATTCCTTTGGTTTTCATTAATTTCAGTTAAATATGACAGCTTTATGGTAAAGTTCCTTGTACTGTAGCTTTTAAGAATTGCATGCTTAAAACAGTATTTATTTACACTGTTAAGATGTGTTTCTTACCAACTGGGACTAATATCCAAGGACAGCAGAAATTATCTCTGATAGTTGAGCTATTACATGCATCTGAGGAAAAAAAAACCTGGAAGATACTGTAATTGTATGCTTTAGGTGATAGATACATTTTAGTCAAGCATGTGAGTTGAATTTTTTTTTTTTTTGCCATTTGCAGCTGATAAGTCAAGATAAAGTTCTGCATGGCCTTAAAAAGACACGATTGTGGCATGTTGATGTTGACACGTCACATCTCTGTGTATGCATCTGATGCCAAGGGGTAGACAGATCTTTTTTACCATAATGAATATTTTCTAATTCTTGATCGGCCAGAAAGAATATTTGATAATTTCCTTCATAATGGTAACAGTATCATAGAGCAGTTCATATGGAAGTGCTTTGCAGCATTTTCTTGTATTCCGATAAATTTAAATTCAGTTTTTATTTGAATCCTAAAACGTTCACTGTCTAAAACTGTCACATGGTAAAACATATCATATGATTCTATAATAAAACATGAAGTCAAATGGCTATTTGTCTTCAAATAGCTAATGGTAGGATGATATTAAATGAATTCATATATTAAACTTCTTTTTTGGTTGTTTTGTTTCAGGACATCAGGCACGAAGCCAGTGATTTTCCATGTAAAGTGGCCAAACATCCCAGAAACAAAAACAGAAATAGGTACAGAGATGTGAGCCCCTGTAAGTATACTTGCTTTTCCATTGTTTGTAACAGATAATTGACCTCTAATTATTTCTGGCAGGTAAATGCTCTGTGTACAGTCAAGACTTCTGTTAGATGCATAGAGATCCCAGATCATTATTTCTGTTAATATATAAAGTTATGAGTTTGATGGCACAGGATGCTATTATATTCATAGGATTGTCGTATAGCAACATGCAGTAATTCTGTATTTGTGGGTAGAAAACAGAAGAACGGAACTTGTTTTCTCTTATGCTAGGGAAGAACAGTGGCAGAAGTATTAACAAAAGTAAAAATATCCTTTCTGTTGCAGTACACTTACTGGAGCATCCTTTTAGTCAGTATAGCATAATTGTTGCTATTGGAAGATGAAGACTTGCATAAAGTTTACGACCACTGGAGATAAATCCAGTTGAGACAGAGATTGAGACTTGAGACAGAGAAAAGGAAGTTTGCAGAGGTGGTAATCTTATGTGAGGCCTGTGCTTCTGAAATGATTGTCATTGCATGTTCTGTTGAATTCTGATGAGACTTCAGTCTTTGAGCATGTGTCCTCTGTACAAGGCACTGCAGCAACAGTTCTGCTCAGCATTGCAGGCTGTCTTTCCTTCCATAGTCCTACGTACAAAGACTACCACATTCAGACTTCCCTGTGCCTGGCATGCTGACTTTGGAGGTGCTATTGCAGACACTAGAGAAAGTTTGTAACTACTTTGCTGAACTGACTGGCTTCTCTGCACTACATAGTAATAGTCAGGACCCTTCCTTAAAGGTGCAGCACTGGTACCTATTTTAAATACAGTGATTCTGTAGGTTCTGTCTTTGGGCAATTACCTATATTCTACTCAAAGACAAGAGTGTTACTGTGTAGCAGCAAATTCTTACATTTTGGTGGCTAAAGGTTATCTGTTCACCTTTCTTGTAAAATTCTTGTCTTTGCGGGTTTTTTCCTGTGTGTGTGCGCATTTTTTCTTCTGTGTAGAACAAATAGGACCTAACAAAAGAGCAGTAACATTACATTTTCTGTAACTCTTTAGTTATTATTTCTAGCCATTACTTTGTGCTTGTCTGGGGAAAAGTAGAGTATGAAGTCTTTTGTTTGTTCAGTATATGTTTAGTCAGACCTTTTACAAACTGATTTTGAATGTTTAAGTTGCAAAAGATAAGCAGTTGTGTAACTAGATTTATTTAAAAACAGTAACTTAGTAACTGTACAAATGTATCAGTGTGATCTGGTTTGCACCTTACCATTGTGAGTACCAGATGCAAATACTTCCTTCCTGCAATGTATTTCTAGAAGATGGAGCTTGACTTGCATTCACTGCTCTGGTATAGTGCTGCTCTTGTAGTACATACATGGTACTTGAAACTCTGGGGATACCAGAGAACACTTCTGTGATTGAGCTCTTTTGATTCTTCAGGAAAACTCAACTTTTTTGAGCTTAACATCTAGCGAGGCTGTGCATGTATTCTAACCAGTGTTTCTGATTTATTCTGCAGTTGATCACAGTCGAATTAAGCTAAATCAAGGTGACAATGACTATATCAATGCTAGTTTAATAAAAATGGAAGAGGCCCAGAGGAGCTACATCCTTACACAGGTAACTGCTGTCTACACACAATGGAAATATAGGATGATTAGAGTTGTTCTTCAAAGAATTTCTTTAGTCTGTTAGGTTTACATTGTTTGTTTTAAAAGTGTATATGAGTATCCCCGTCTGTTTAGACATATTGTATGCATAGAACAACTTTATATAAATGCTGTGTGTTTTTCCTTCTTTTTGTCAGCGCTGACTGACTTTATATTTTGGTACCATTGTGTCTCTGACTTCAGGCTCACCTTGGCTTTATAGTAGAAGTTAATGTACTTTTAGAAATCCACTTACAATATGTTGGTTTATGATAAGCAACATCAAGATGTGGTTGACATCTATCATGTTTCTCCTACATGAAAGGCCAGCACAAAGGCTTTGGACCATTACAGTCTTAAAAGTAAAATTCCTGAACAGAAACGTGTTTCACTTAGTGGGAGAATTTCACATTTACAGAAGAATCATATATATAAACTTCAAGATGTTGAAAACACAGTTAAATGTAATATAATAGGTACTTAATTGTTAGGTTGAGTGGAGACAGAAGTTACATAAAATATACCAGAGATTTTCTAACACCTGACCTTCCCTTTAAAATAGTGTTACAATCAGAAAGATTAACAGTGTGGAAGGGCAATATAGGAACGTAACAGCAAAAGGACCAGCACAGATAAGATAGTATTTCACAGGAAAAGAAAAGGTGCTCACCCATCTCTGAAGATCTCAGCTCACAGAAAGGACTCCAGAAAAAAATCCTTCCCCACTACAGTCAGCCCTTAAATGAGGTTTAAGAGAGGTGCAGCCAGGCTCCACCCCTTCTGCTCACACAGCTGAATTGCCTTCACCTGTGCTCCCAGGGCTGACCTGGGCTTTTCCCCAGGTGCTCAATCAGTGCTTCAGGCCAGGACTCAACAGTTCCCATACGTATAGGCAGTATGCTTCACCACCTGTTTGTTGTTACACATCCTTCTGAAAATGATGTAAGTATAGCAGTCACAAATAATGTACATGCTAAGAACGTGACTTCTAAAAGGTCTGGGGGCAGTGCTGGTGTCTTTATCTTTGATGCGAGAGAGGAAAGCTATGATATAGACTTCAGTGATAGAGATGTGGGCAGGGGGGAAATTTGCTGTCTTTCTCTGAATCTGTGACTTGCACAACTATGTAACAGTTTGAAAAACACCAAGGTACCTGGTTGTCTTACTGTAACAGCTGGCAACTGTGTCAGAAGTCCTGTCTGTCCTAAATATTTGGTTTCCTGGAGACAGTCCTAGCCTCTAATCTTGACTTTTTCTTCCTCCCATGCTTTAGATAAAGGCAGACTGGGATTAATATTTTCAAGTAAAGGTCAGCAGTTCTTCCTTCTTCTTTCTGGAGAACAAAGATAAATCTGTAATGAAGAAGCAGACAGTGCAGCATTCAATATGAAAATGATTCTGTGCACGTAACTTGCATTTCCCTTATTTAGGATGAGGTAGGCTGATCGCAGAGTTGAACTGGTAGACTTATGTGTGCAGCTAAGTGGTACAAAAGATTTTTTCTGATCCAGCATTTAATGGATTTGATTGGCTTTTTGAGGTCCCTGGCCAGTTGTTCTGTTTGAGCAAGGTGGTGGTTAGTGAGTGTGAGAGGCACAGTGCTGCTGGCTGTGTTGACCCAAATTCAAAATGGATTTTGGAGTGCAGAACAGCAAAATAAATTAGCACAGACACGAAGCTGTAAAGTATCATGAATAACAATAAAGTATTGCAAAAGAATTAAACATGCGCATCAATTTTGCTCCTAATCAGTGAGGATTTATTTCCCTATTACTTTCATTTGGCCACCTAAGAAAATTCTCTCACCATTTTTTGCTCCCAGTTCTCACTAATGAGACTACTTCTCTCTTCCTGTTATGTGTGTGGGGAGGGGAGAGATTAACTGTCCTTTCATGGGAGAATTGGAACCTAAAGCTGCATCACTGCATTCTGTTGTTTTTGGTGTGTATATATATATATATATATATTTTTTTTTTTTACAGTTTGAGAAGTTGCTTGATAGTGGCCTGAATTTATTGCCTGGAGCAGTAACTTCTTACTGGGAAACATTGCTCTGATTTTAAAAGAAAATATCACTTATTTCTGGTTTTTCTGTCTCTGCAGGGACCTTTGCCAAATACTTGTGGTCACTTTTGGGAGATGGTTTGGGAACAGAAAAGCCGTGGTGTTGTCATGTTGAACAGAGTGATGGAAAAGGGATCTGTGAGTATTTATCTGGTGTTAGCTATGTGCTCATTGTATGTTTTGCTTTAAATTAAATTGAAAGGAAAAAGAAGGAGAACTGTAATAGAGGTGAAAAATGTGACTGTTAAGTAATTTTATCCAACAAATAGTGCTTAGGATTGACTACCTGGTGAATCAGTCTTTTAGTCAGAAAACTATCCAGTTTGTATCTGCAGGTCTGAATTTCTTCTGAATTTGGTTGAAATAAGATGTTAAAACCATCTGTCTCTGCAAAAATGAGTATTTGGCCTCTGCTTCTAACCTAGATATCTGAATCTAGTTTTTCTCATGTACAAATTGTGCCTTTCTAAGGTCATTACACCAAGTTTATTCAGAAACAGTGTGAAATGGCTCTAGTGTAGTTATAGGGCCACCCTGATTCCAAGTTTCCTTCACACAGTAAGAACTCAGCTTTTTAAACCTAACTTCAACATATACTGTTTATCCTCCAGGGTCACTGTTTTATAAGAAAAATGTTTCAGGTGTGAGGAAAATGGGGGTAATTAAAAGCGCTTTTCCTGGTGTCTGTGTTAAGCATTGATGTGCCAGTGATGCAGAAGCAGCTGCTAAGCCATGACATGTGCAGTGGATTTAATTCTGTCATACCTTTTAGGAAGTTTACATTAGACAGGACAGACAGATGATGAAGGGAAACAACAGGTAAATAGCTGAGGTTATTTTAAGTAACTAAAGTGATAGATAAAAAAGCTTGGTTTCTCTTGCACATGGAGTAGCTGCTGTCTTGAGAGGAAATCTCAGCCCTTCTGGGGTTGGTGGAGACAGGAACCATCAAACATGGAATTAATTCTATATCCGTGGGTTCAGAGCTTTGGTTGTATGGTAACAGCTGCTGTCCTGTGCTCCTCAGGTGGATTTGGCATCTGTGCAAATTTGAGAAAAAAGCAGTTTTAAAAACTGACAGAAATGCACAGTTATAAGTTAAATGTTACAGTGCAGTCAGTATAAAGATGCTTCAGTAACATAGTGGGTATGTTGGGTATTTACCAGTGATAACTGGGTGGTGTGTGGTTTTGCATAATGAGGAAAGAATTCTCAATAATCAGGAAATTTCTTGTGGAATCAGTTGTGTTTTTATTAACTGCAGTCTTGATTATAAGTGCTTTGCTTTTTTGTGTGTGTGTGTGTGTGTGTGTGTGTGTGTGTGTGTGTTGTAAGTGAAACTTAATCTTCAAGCGATGCAGTAACTGTAGTTTTCAATAATTTCTTCCTTTCCAACCATTCCCACTTGTTCTCTGCAGTGTCAATGGTTTCAAACAAAATGAATTACTATGATCCCTCAGGGCTGGCTGCTAACCCTTCTCAGCAGACAGCAGTGGGGGACCTACAGTGGAGCACAAGAAAATACTGTTTACAGGCACATTTGATGGAGAAATTAGATGCCAGCCATTTGCAGTTTCTTAAATGTTAAGACTCAAAATGTGCTGAGAATTACAACTGCCTTCCTAGACCCTGAGAAATTAGAAGATACCATTTGAATAAAAGCTAGAACTAGTCTGGGCAAAACTAGAATAAAAATACTCCGTAGAGTTTTCTTATTTATTAAAATGCTGGCAGAAATTATCCTAGAGGTGAGAATGCTGTTCTTTCCTTACCAGTGTTTCTCCACTTCAGCGTTAAATCCATGTTATTTGACCTTCAATAAAAGCAGCACTAACCATGTCCAGCCATCCATTCCCATTGAAAGCTGAGATATGGACAAGTGGTGGCTGTAATCCTGTTTTCAGAGGAGCAATGCTTAATGACAGAAAAAGCAGGACAGTTCCCACAGTCAGAGTATCTGTAGTTTTTAATGGTTATAAACTTTCCCATTTCTCTTGCTGGTGAGTTTCTTTTTCTTTAGTTTCAGTTTTTTCCTACACACTGCAAAATCTGCTGCTCGTCTGGTTGATTTATCTAATGCAGCAGTCTTCTTGCAAAAGTAAGTTCTCCTGGAAAACTTCACTGACAAAATTGAAAGTCAGTCAGAAATAGGTAATGGTTGTTTGCTGAATGCAGGATTTTTTTGCTAGGCCCTTTACTTTCAAAGTGTGCCACGTAAAATTAAAAAGATCTCACTGCTATTTTTATTTTTGTGGTAAGTGAAAGGAATAACCCAAAATCTCATCTGATGTTATACTTGCAAATTAGTAATGCTGTCATTCTCTAGTAGCTTATCTATTGAATTCATAACTCTTTATGGTACATTCTGCTCTCGTTAACATCTCTTCTTTTGAAATGGAAATATTTCAGTAAGGGTAATGCATAAAATGCAGCATAGACTTGAATTCACATTTTGGCAGTGTTCTACAGCTTTTATATTTAGAAAGTTACTAGACTTTTTGGGCTGTTGTTAATGGTCTGATACAAGCTAAAATAAATAATGACTTTAGTGATTTTGATTATATTCCACAGAGGTACAGCTCTGTTGCACACTCTTCCAGCTTCCATGTAGAAGAAAGAGCTCTACTGTCACAAAGCTATCCTCAGTCCTTAGGTATTTTCATGAGTCAGTTGGGGTCAAAATAATTTGACTCGTACCAAAAAAAAATTACCGAAGATGTGGTTTTGCAGCATAAAGGAAGACTGGTATTTTTCACATTGAAACTCATCCTTACAATAAAACCAGAGGAATATTTTAAGATAGTTATATTTGCTTTTTACACAAGTATAAACGATGCATAAATGGTACCCATTTGTTTTTAGATAAAGTGTGCGCAGTACTGGCCACGGAAGGAAGAGAAGGAAATGTTTTTTGAAGATACAAACTTGAAACTAACCTTGATATCAGAAGATATCAAGTCATATTACACAGTACGACAACTAGAATTGGAAAACCTTACAGTAAGTACAGGAACTACTTACTACAAGTCACTTTCTTTAATCTCTCTGAGGTGAGACCCACCTCATCACTAAGATTATAAAAAAGACTGGTGTGAAATACAGCAGATTTTGTGCTGGAGTTGATGATTCTGTATGAGATGGCTCTTTGACATTGCCTGGTATTGGAACATTACAGTGAAGAAACACAAAAACAGTCATTCAAGCAGTGACACCTGA
Source organism: Tragopan temminckii (assembly GCA_028571105.1). NCBI lineage: Eukaryota > Metazoa > Chordata > Aves > Galliformes > Phasianidae > Tragopan > Tragopan temminckii. The sequence continues at coordinate 13,632 of JAOWBP010058134.1, forward strand.
TGGAAAGTTCCTGAGTGAGGCTGGCAAGGAATATTGCCATTCACTTTCACTGAATGTGGGTAACTGAAGATAACGTCTAAGGTTCCCAGCGGTGCTGAGCTTGGTGTGTGTGTTGTGGCATTCTAGCCACAGTTCTGTTCTGCCCACATACTGCTCAGTACTGGAAGGTATCAATATTTGCTCAACTGTTAGTATCTTGTGCCAGGAAATGTGAGAAAGCAGACACAGATTTGATTGATCAAGTGATAGCTGAGTAAGGATTTGGCTGTTGCACTTTGTTTGGTGTATTAAGAAGTGTATCTGCCATAGGCATGTTTTGGGTGGTTGTACCTCAGAATTCTAACAGGATGTGAACACCATTGAGTTAGTAGTCTTGGAAGAAAGTTTGCAAATTGGGAATAAAGTGCAAGGGAACACCTGTGATTGTGTGTGTTGTCTGCAGAAAGTGGAACGGGCTTCTGTAGCTTGCCGTACACCATTTTGAGAACTCTTTAAATGGTATTCTGCCATTACGAACTGGTCAGCAGTAGTGCTAGCTATCTTAGTGCAAGCATTTGAACTATACTGAAAAAAGCATAAGGTAGGTTATACATAAGTTTACTTACCGGTCTCCTTTGCTCAAAACAGAGTCCTTTTACAAAAAGGGATAATTGTAATTAGTTTCTTAGCTGAGCAGATGTGAAAGCCCCCTCAGAACGTGGAACTCTGTCATTTGAATTTAAGTCAACTACTCTAAAGCTGTAGTGTCCAAGAAGTAGTAGTACAGTCTGATTATCACACAAAGCTGAGCTAGTGCTCTCCTCTGTATCATAGAAACCAGATTTACTGCTAACATTTTTTCGTAGGCGCAAATTTGAAATTGACCTACAGCTATAAACAGTTAATGTTTGAAGCTATATAACTATCTGACATTTGAAGCTGCCTTTCTTAAGTATGTAGGAGAATATTTGCTAGGAAAATGAACATGTGAGGAACTGTATTAGCTCATTTGCTCATAGAACGTTGTTGTAAGCAGCTGTACTTTGAATAGTTTTTGACTTGTCTAGCTAAAAGACTTCATAAGTACTGTCTTTTACAGACGCAGGAAACTAGAGAGATTCTGCACTTTCATTATACTACGTGGCCTGACTTTGGAGTCCCAGAATCTCCTGCTTCATTCCTCAATTTCTTGTTCAAAGTGAGAGAATCTGGCTCGCTTAACCCTGAGTATGGACCTGTTGTGGTGCACTGCAGTGCAGGAATTGGGAGATCAGGAACTTTCTGTCTGGTCGATACGTGTCTTCTGCTGGTAAGAACTACTGTGTCTAGATGATACGCTGTTTCAGTAGAGCTCCCTTGAAGAGTGGTTTCTTCTGGCTTACAAAGAGCTGCGGTGTTTTCTGTGGAGTATTCTCACACGTTATTTCTCTTATCTTACTCATATTCTGGTTTGAGACTGTCTTCCATTTTAAAACTAAGGTAGATCTCATTCTTAACTGGCCATTTGAGTCCAGGGAAGAAAACTCTAGTTTTTAGAGTGATTTGCAAGGATAGGCTTTATCCATGTGGTTAAGAAAAACATTAGGTGTTTGCTAAATATTAGTGTAAGCTATCCTTAAACAGTGTAAAATACACCTACGTGTTTCCTTTTACAGAGTCAACTTCACCATTTAGGCAGGGGAAAATTCTGGTTTTATTCTGTCACTGTGTGAGATCAACTAATACACAGAAGTAAGGCCTAGGTCAGAGTATCTATTTCTTAAACTATTTTACTCATTACATCTTCAAAACAAGGAAGACCAAAAAAAGGGGAAAACATACAGGATTATAGAGACCTAGTGCAGTTTTCCATTTCTGTGGTTTTTCTTAGTGTATTAATACTTCAGTATGTAGGATGGTCTGAAAGGTGTTCTGTAAAGCCAGTCATCATATTGAATCTCATCAGAGCATAAAGTATGTTTCAAATTTTTATCTTCAGATGGACAAACGGAAAGATCCTTCTTCTGTGGATGTTAAACAGGTTCTCCTAGAAATGAGGAGGTACAGAATGGGACTTATACAGACAGCGGATCAGCTTCGTTTCTCCTACTTAGCTGTTATTGAAGGGGCAAAATTCATTATGGGGGATGCTTCAGTGCAAGTGAGTATGATTGACTGTAGAACCAGATGTATAGTAAGCTGCAACGCTTTTTTTTAACTGTAGCATATAAGTGGGGTCAACAGAACAGAAAGGAGCCTTGAATTACTTTGGCTTCAATAAATTTTTATATTATGCAGTACTTTACTACTGACTTCAGAATACTTCCTGTAGCCCTGTAGAGTAATAGGTGGTGCCTGTGTACTTTTCAGCACCTTAACTGGGGTGTAGATTGGCTGCATCTGCCATGTCTTTCATTAGCTTCCTAATATGACAGAAATTTAAGTATTGCAATGAATTCTTACAGCAGAACTAGCAACATAGGTTCTATTTCATGCTATTTAAAATTTCCAGATGTAGACTAAAATTTCTTCCTTTCATAACTGATGTCTACAGTGTACTGCAGATAGCTTTGATTTGGTATTATTTTTGTGTCTTTTTTCACTTTTTTTTCAATGCAAATGAACAGGCATGCTAAAAATAAATGAGAAGGTAGAGTGTAAAGCCCCTGCCAAGTTAAAGTTACAGTAGTTTACATAAAATAAACAATGGAGAACATAACAGGGCATTTCCTTCCCTGAAGGAACAGTGGAAAGAGCTCTCCAATGAAGATCTGGACCCACCACCTGAGCATACCCCACCTCCTCCCAGACCACCAAAGAGAACCTCAGAAATGCACAATGGAAGGATGCATGGACATGCAGAATTCTTTCCTAAGCATCAAGTGGTAGAGGAAGAGATTAGATGCTCAGTCAGCACTGCTGAAGAGATGGTTCCAGGTGGCAGAGTTTTTTCATCTGTGCCACTGATCACAGACAGGTAATTCATTTAGTTTCCCACTTCAGCTTGTCCTAAACTTGTTCATAAATGGCATTTCACATGGAAAATCCTGAACAGATATTGACTGAATTAGTATAATAGCAGTTCGAAAACAAAATCTGTGTGTACTTTTTCATAAAGTTCTTCAGCATTTTTTAAAATGAGATCCTGCTGTAGTGAGAGAAGCAGAATGAGGTGGCTTGGTCTCAATTTGCATGTGATGTGTACAGTACAGTAAGTTACACAGGAGCTCTTTCACTAGAGGTGGAACCGGCCATGGAGTTGAGAGCTAGGCTGACCAGCTTTAGCTGTATTTAGAAATGTGAAATTGATTCTTTGTCTGCTTTTGATGACAGAGGTAGAAGTGGTTCATGAACAGAGAACTTTTCTACCTGTCACTGTAACCTTAATTGTCAGGGGTAACAAATACGCAGAAGTGCTGTGTGAAGTCTGTCACTGTCTGACAGTGGAGAAGCCCAGGTTGCTACCTGCTAGCCACTAGATGTCCCTCCTGCCTTATCTGAGTGGTGTGGAGCTGGATGAAGTCAAGCCTAAACGTTAACTAATTTATTCAGAACAGCCAACAGAAAATAAACTTTTAAAAATAATTTTTAAAGAACCACCAGAGATGATTAACAAACAGTTTGATTTTTTCCCCCACCAGCTGGTCTTCTAAAAAGACATATTCAGCTTCATATCTGGGAATATTGGAATAAAAATATCAAGTTTTAGTATTTTCTGCAGTACCGTAAAGTTTTTTTCTACAGATGCAGCTGGCAGACTTGATGTATTTTATTTAATCAGACCAGTGAGGGAGTGAATGACTCTGCAAACTGGAGATTGGTAGTATACATTCCCAGCAGTCCTCCTTCAAAATAAACCTCCTCTTAATTTCACAGAGCAGCGCACAGAGGCTGAGAACATGAGCTGAACCTGATCTCTGCAAATTCTGCAGGAGGCAGAGATAAAATGAAAGTGTTCTTTGCCTGCTTAATGAAAACAATGTTTAAATTGGGATTTTATTTTCTAATTCAGTGGGGGAAATTTGAGAAGTGAAATACTCAAATTCTAAATGCCTTTACTAAAAATAAAGAAAATCTTGGAAGTAGGAATAGGGAGAAACAAAGATGGGCTTGCTCAGCCTGGAGAACAGAAGGCTGTGAGGAGACCTCATTGCAGCCTTCCAGTATCTAAGAGGGATTATGAAAAGGAGAGGAATAAACTTTTTACTTGGGTAGGTAGAGATAGGACAAGGGGGGATGGATTTTAAGTTTAAGGAGGGTAGGTTTAGATTGGATGTCAGGGGAAGTTCTTTACAGAGAGAGTGGTGAGGTGCTGTCACAGCTGCCCAGAGAGGTTGCAGATGCTCCATCCCTGGAGGTGTTCAAGGCCAGGCTGGATAAGGCTCTGGGCAATCTGGGCTGGTACCAGATCTGGAGGGTGGTGGCCTTGCCTGTGGCGGGGGGATTGGAACTTGATGATCCTCGTTGTCCCTTCCAACCCAAGGTATTCTGTGATTCTCTAATTCTATGAAGGCTTAGCTACAAAAGAGAGAAGTGTTACAATAGCAGCACCTTCCTCCTTTCTTCCGTCCGTGACAGTTCGGTTCTGTTACCAGAGTATTTGCCTGGGATGTGAGATAACAGCTTATGCTTTCTGTGCCTGATGAGGAATATGGATGGAAAGCTTGTGTCTTATGTCATTAGCTATGTAGATCTGAATGTATCAGTGGAGAAATGATTTCCTGGAAATTCTTTACAGTTTAGTCTAAACGAATAAAAGGCATGTCCAGCTCAGAGACATACATTAATTTTATTACAGGCACCAGTCTGAGGCTGGGGCGGAGTCATCCTCTAGAACTGCTTGTCTTCCTCGTTAATTTTGAGGCTGGTTTGGACTAGACATCTGCTTGTTACCTTGCTAAAGTGAAATCCGATCTTACGCAGTATTTGACATTAGAAAAGGCTGGGATTTGAATCCTGAGCTCCTTAATTCCATAGCAGTACTGTAGCTGCAAGATTAGGCTTCCTTTTGATCACTGCTGTTGTCCTCATGTCTAGGACAGTGAGTCCAAAAGCAATGCAAGAAAAACATGCTAGACAGGAGGGGGAAGGGCAGGTTGATACGAAAAGATGAGACAGAAAGAGGCTGGAAGAAGTGGAGCAGTGGACATGGACAAGCTGGCAGAGGTGAGCAAAGTAGAGGCCAAAGCCTTAAGCATGGGCTTTTTTCCTGCCCAAGTAGTCTGTTGCCTGAGATGACAGATTGCTGAGTTTTATACTTCAGCTGCCAGAAGATGTATAGGAAATCCCTGTGCAATGCAGCTCCCAGCTGGTTACCACTCTACTTGTTCTCCCAGCTTGGTGATGTTCTGCTTTCTAAATTCAGATGGAAGAAGTGTACAGTAGATCTAAAAGTTCCAGTTAAGAAGCCTCTCTGGGTGTAGTATACTGTCAACACGATGGAGGTCTTTATCTAAAAAAACCCCAAACATTAAAGAGTATTAAAGATGGAGAAATCTTCGGTTCCACCACAGTGCTCCTTGCTGCTCTTACGATAGCACAAACAAACCATAATTTCATCACTTTCTGACTCTGAGCAGCTGCGTGATTTCAGAACCTTCATGTTCTCCTCAGCTGGATGTAGGTTGGCCCTTCCTTGACTCAGTGGCTGCAGTAGTAGCAGATTTAGGATGAGCAGTGCAAGTAAGAGGTGGCTAAGGCTAGCTCATTCTTTAAAGGGAGAATCCAGTACTGAACATTTATTTATTTGTCCTTAAGCACTAGTCAAGACACTGAAATTCGGAGGAGAACTGTTGGTGAAAACCTGCAAGTCTCGGCCCACAAAGAAGAGTCGATGAAGTCAGAAAGCATAGAAGAGGATGATGAGAACATGATGACAACTTGGAAGCCATTTCTAGTGAATATATGCATGTTCACTTTCCTCACAGCAGGAGCTTATCTCTGTTACAGGGTATGTTTTCATTGATGGACATGCCAGCACAACTGACCCTGCAGAAAACACCAATGATTTGATCGGTTTGTAATAAGCTTTTGTACAAGAAAGCTTCTTGAGGCACGTGAGCCTTATCTCAGCAGACATAGATCTTAAGTTGAAAGGCCAGAACTTTGGTTAGGGCTTAAAGAGAGAATTGATGCACTAGGGTTTTATCTAGCCCTGTGGTCCCAAGAACATGATATTCTAATCTCAGGGCCTTAAAATATTCAGGAGTAAGCAGAGAAAATGCCAAATAGTCTGTTTTTCTTTTTTTTCTTCCTTTCTTATTTTTTTTAACTAAATAATAGAATTACAACACATTGTTGTTTTTAGCCTTTTTTAAAAAGCCAGTTCTTTTTCTTTTGCGTTTCAGAAAAGCTAGGGACAAGCGAAACTTGCTTGTACTCTCCAAGTGTTGTAACCAAATACATCACTTATATCATTGAGTTCCCAAAAAAAGGAAAAGTAAACTCACATACCTGAAGAATGTAAACCTTTTGGAAGGGGTAGGGGGCAGCTATGATTGGGTGGGTTTTTGGTTTGGTTTTATTTTTAACTTGCTTCATCTGTTAAAGACTGAGTGAGTTGTGGGCAGTGCCTGTGGTATTGATGTATTTAATCTTGGCAAAACTTTTCTGAAAGAGCTTATTGTTTTACATTGTTTATAGAAACAGGCTTCTGCATTTGCTCAGGGTATGCCAACATGTCCAGCTCTTTTTTTCTTTTTTTCTTTTTTTTTTTTTTTAAAAAAAAGAAATGTTTCTTCTCATTGACTTTTGTTGCGCTCTACTTGCACATATACCTATTTACATTGCACCATCCTTTGTAAAGCTGTTTTTACATTTGTATTCTGGGTTAGGAGAAATTGAGGGGAGGGAAAGAAAATCCAACCAAAACATGTCCACCAGCATTCTGAAGCTGTTCAGTTGGCATTCAGAAGGACCAGTTCATAAACCTCATCATTTGGAATGTAAAATGCAGTTTCAGTCTACATCTGCTTCGTAAGGAATAGCGTGCTTTGTGCCACGGCCGGGAGGTCGTGTACTCAGAGGCATTGCAGGTAACAAGCAGAAAGCATGTCAGGAAAACCAGAGCCTCAATCCTGTGGCAGCTTCCTTAAGACGTAGAAAGTTCAACAGAAGACATGTTGGTCTCAGAACTTATCAGCTGGCTGTTGATGCAAGCATTTGTGTGTTTTGCTTATTTTAAAGCAAAGATTTAAAATACCGGTGTAGTTTGGCCTGAAGATACGCTGTTGGGTGACTGCAGGACAGAGGTGTGTGCGGATAAGCACGGCACCTCTGCAGACACGGATGTTGCTGTCCTCGGTAACGCAAGCTGAGAGATGGGTGGTTTTGTTCTGTGCCATGCTGTGTCAGGGGTTTGCTCAGCTGGAGCCCAGCACTTGAATAATCTGAGTGCTTGCAAATAAGGATTTGGGTGCATTGGTAGAATTGTGACTGGAAGCTTGCATTGCACTGAGCAGCAGTCTTAGTCAGTGCTGCTCCTCACATGTCAGTACCAAATTATTACAACTTAAACAGTAATAGCAAAGAATTATTTGCTGATGTCATGGAACAGAAGAGTTAAATTCACTACTAAAAGGTGTGGTGAATGAAACTAAACCATGTTGGCTGATCTGCAACAGCGTTGCTAATCAGTTCCTTTTGTTTTTAAATGCTTTATGGCACTTAACCACCATTCTCAGTGCAAACATCACTATAGAGTATCTTAAAGTCTCTTTCCACTCCACGTTTTATTTTTGCAAAGTTGTCTGTAGGTGCAGCTCTTTTTCTTCAGTGAATAAGGAGGTGAAGTGGGGGGAGGGGAGCTGTTTCTTTTCTGTCTTTTGTTAAGCTTGCATCAAGGGCTTTTCACAAGTACAATACTAAATCCTCAGGTAGTACTGGGAATGGATACTTCACCTGCGAGACTGTTGGTCAGACCAACAGTCTGTACTTTCCAGTACTGGAAAGGAGGAATGCTGTAACCAGTCAATATCTAGTGGTATTACTGGAATCATGAAAAATGAGTATAGAAAAATGGTAATATATAATGGCTCATCTGTGTATTTAAGATACAGTGTGTAATTGCTTTCTCTCCACTGTTCTCTCCATCATCTGGTAGACCATTGTTCTAAAGCAACGTTTATACATCATTTGTATTAGAATGCATGTAAAGTCTTCTAGTGTCCTGATTAAATACCATGTGCTTGAAAGGTGAAAGAAGTTCTATTTCTGCTTACTGATGTGCCCAAATTATATTTGCATGAACTGATCATTAAGTGGCTGTGGTTCAAAGGGTGCTGCTGAAAGCACCTTCCTTCAGCAATAGATGGACTTGGTGTTTGTCAGATAACATGTACTCGCCTGATACTTGGCATGACTTCCTATTAAATTTCTGCGTATTCAGCGTAACCCGGTTGTTAGCATGGTTCATTTCAGCTGAGTGAGTATAGTACAGACATTCCAGAGTGCGTAGTAAGCTGTATTCACACCTCACCTCTGCTCATGGGTGGCAAGCAGGAGTTGGTGACTTTGGGGTGACTTGCTGTGCTGCCTTCAGAGCTGCACCAGAGGACAAAGAAGAACCTTTTTTTGCAAGACTGCCACAGTTGCTTTGGTCTGTAAAGACACAGGTTCTTAAGTGGTGTCATTCTCCTCAAAAAAAAAGCCAAACAGAAAACAAACTGTACTGTTCCCAAGAAGGGATGTTAAGAACTTTAGCCTGGAGAGGAAAGTAAAGCATCCTCCCTTTGAATCCAGCATAATTCAGTTGCACCATGCTTACAAATTACTGCAATATGAGAAAGTTCCTGCAGAGGAAGTTCTGAACACCCTCTTTTCTGCCTGTGTATTTTTCTTGTTTCTGTCACCCGTTCCAAATTCAGGAGAACTTATGCTGTTCCCAGTGAGGTGTGGATAGGGCTTATAAAACTGAACTGTAAACATTTTTGTTTTGGTGTCCTGTATGTGTATGTAGTAGTTTTGGTGTGTATATACAGTAGCATTTCAAAGTGGGTGTATTGGTTAACTGTTCTTGGAAAATGGACAAATATCCATGTTAAACTTGTTAGAAAGTTAGTGAGCTGCTCTGCTATCTGCCTTAAGCAAATATTTACGCATCAGGTCTTTCTTTTTTTACAGATCACCATAGAATAAACTTTTTTAAAAAAATAAAAACCAAAAAAGTTAAATGTTTTGGTATAACACATTTTCAGGTATCTTGTCTTTTGTGTAAGCCACTGCAAAGACCTCAGAAGTTATAGTAAAATTGTACAGTTTTCTCAATTTCCCATACGAGTTTTCAGTTCCCATTTTAGTTGTAACAATAAAATTCTTTTTTTAAAGAATGTACCCGAGTCCCATCGCTGTATGTTTCCTCAGAGCTGCCGGTGCCTGCTTTGAATTACTTGCAAATCTGCACTGAACAGTGTTTATTTCTCTTCCTGGAAAGGGTTTGAAGTGTTACTGTCAGAGCTCACTTATAGGTCAGAGCTCCAGGAAGAGGAGTGCCCCGTTCCGTTCTGTGCCTCTCCCTGCCACGTTTATCCTCCCCTCCAACACTGGAGTATGTTGGATCAGTAGCTGGTGTAGTATATACAACACAGTGACTCCATTACGAGTTTGTGCAAGAGTTTCTGATGTGCTTTAGCCAGGAAAGAGCTACAGGATCGCAGCACTTCCATGCTGTTCCAATTAACGTAACTACCTTTTTGTTTAAATTTTAAGAAAGCGACAACTGGAGAAGTGCTCGAAAAGAGAATTTGCAGTAGTTCCACAAAGCGGCGCTGAAGCAGCCGTGGGAGCGCTGCGCTCAGAGCCCGCCCGCACCGCCCCGCTCATCGCCCGCCCCCCTCATCGCCCCTTCCAGCGAAGGGGAAGAGAAGAGTGGGCGGCAGCTGCCAGGGCGGCAGGGAGCTTACCGAGGCGGGGAACACCTGTCCCGTGCTTGTAAATAAATCTATAAACGAAAAGCAGAGTTACGTACATTAAAAGGAGGGTTACAAAATCTATGAGCAACCGCCTCTAAGCGTGGTTAAAGCTTGCTATGCAATAGCATGACCTGAACACCGCAGTTCAGAGCTCAGGAGCGAAGAGCTGCAGGGTTTCAGGATGCTGCACGTTCCAAAGGCAATACTGTAGCACAGCAGCAGCCCGGCCTGCTTGGACTGTACAAGCCTGAAGCTGGCAGAGCAGATAGGGACAAGGTGGATGGCGTACGTACTGGACACACACCCTGACTTGGTATGCAGAACCTTAATTGCTGTTCAGATAGATGCAGCTCTCCCCATCATTCTGTCCGTACACCCATGTGAAGGATGTGCAGGATTTGTCTCAAAAGTTTTATTAGAAGTCCAGAAAGTATGAAATCCAACAAATAAATACTGAATAGAAAAAGTATTATATATAAATATATACACACAGGCCTTTTCAAGTATTTTAGCTGAAGCCAGACTTCCCCTCATGGTTACCACCCTCTCTTACACTAATTGGAGAGTAAGGAGCCTGGCAGTGGGCATGTGATTATACAAATCTTGACCTATGACTACAAGAATAAAATGCTTTTTTTCCTAAAAAGCTTACACAGCTCTATCCGTATGGCAGTCTGATTTGTACATGGCTAATATGATAAATAACTTCCCCTTGTAAACTGCAGAGGATATACACTATTTGTCCTTGCCCATCCTTGCTCAAGCCTGTCCTAAGTTGCACTGATTTCCAAAAAAAAACCACCACCAACAACAACAAAAAACAGCTTTTGAAACAATGAGCCATTGTTTCTCCTGCAACAAAATTCTATAAAAAGAAAAGAAACCACCAAGCAATGCTGCTAGATTTTCTAATTCACATGCCAGCTGATGTAAGCAATTGGCTGTCAGCAAGGTTCTAGATGGACTGTTGGAGCACCGTCATTTCATTTCTTACAGAAATGCAAACAGAACAGATGGTACACAACTGAGTTTGTGCGGGGGCAGCCAGTTCTGTGATGTAGGCTTCACTCATGCTGCAGCCTGGTTTGACATTCTTACGTACCCCAGTTTGTTTTTTTCTTCAGCATTTCAGATTATCAGTACTGAAAGTGAAAAGAAAAAATCAAAGTAGATTCCAGTCTATCTGATTTAGATTGCAAACTGTGTCCACTTTGGAAACAAAACTACTGTCAGTAGGCAGCATGTATATAGCAGAGTGTAAGTAAAGATGCTGATAAACAACAAAACTAAACCCTCAGGTACCCATAAGTGGCTGTGAGGACAGTATGACTTAGCTCCTTATACTCCACTACTAGAATACTGTGATCTCAATTTCAGCCTCCTGCTGCACAGCATTCCTTAATTCACAGCAAATCCTGTCCATTTTCTCAAAGGCTTGTCGTCCCCTTTCACCTATGAAGAAAGAAAATACATCTCATACTGAGGAAAACAAAGCAGTTAGAAACAACCTGAGAAAAGCAATAGTGAGAAATACTTCTGTTGTGACTTTGTACGGAGCTAATAAGAACTCTCAGTAGTGACAGATCTCTCTAAAGCAGTGGTGTTCAAAGCCCTGCTACAAGTCACCATGGGAAAACTAAATTTAAAAAATAATCAGGCTCTCTGTAAACATTTCCACATGATTAACAACATGGAGCATCACAATTGGAAAATGTGTTTTGTAATGCATGTGACTCTTAGTATTTCTGTGAAGTCAGTCTGGAGATTCCCAGAACTGAGCATGACTCTTAAGTATTTTCAGGAAGAAGAGAGCAGGGAAATTACCACAATCTCCCAGATAACTGCATCCTCCCTAGGAGCTAAGCCTTTCAGGTACTTATCCTAGACAATTCTCCTTTGCCTTCAGCAGAAGTACAAATACCAGCCGGTAGCAAAGAACATCAAGATTTGATTAGCAGCTCAACTCCACGGTACATTCACTGCATTCAGGTGAAGTAACACATACAAAACAATTCTGTCTATACTTAATAGCCGTCCGGTATTCAGAATAGAGCAGTTTGTAGAACAGGAATAAGAAAAATACAAGGAGCCAGTCCATTTGCAGGTGGCTAAAGGTGATCACCAGGCCAAAGTATTCTGTTGCTGCTGTGATACATAAAAGATCTTCAGTTTAGCTAGTGTCACAGAACTGGAACCAGTGTAATTTTAATCCCTTGGGTCCAAATAGCATTTTTACAAAAGCTAGAAGGGGAAAATCGCTGATGCCAGTACTACCATTACTAAGTACTCCAGCAGCGCTGTCAGCAACTTAAGTGCTTATCTGCCACCCTTCAGAAAATTTCGTGGTTCTTAAAGTACCTTATCCTACAATAATCTTGATCTGGTTTTACAAAGAGTAATAGAAGCCTTTGGTTGTTATGTGTGGCACAAAGTTGGTTATTGTATGTGGCCCCTTAATGGTATGAAATAGCCGTTCATGAAACACTTCCATTGTCTAGGATGTGTTCAGGCTGTACAACACAAGCAGAGCTTCAGACCTGTTCTGGTTTTGTACCATTTCACACTACTTTTTGGAATCTGCATTTTAAGTTGCATGAAGACTTACCAAAGGACAGCGTTGTTTCCCTGGCTGCATTCCTTACATCCTCTGTTTCAGATTGGCACAGGTGGGCAACCTGCTCAATACTCTCTATGCCCTATTTGAGAGAAGTGCAATGGTAGCCTATCAGCAAACATTTTGATGAACACTTTTTCAAAGTAAACACATGCAAACTAACTCCCATTTCTTCTTGCGTCTGACTGTGATCTTTCTTTTTCTCCCCTAAGGTATCAGCTTGCACTTATTTTTTCTGAGCACGATATCACTTCTGTTTCATCCTTTCTCTTCTGTTTTAAGACATAAAAAAGTGTTAAAACTCTGGTCCCCATTTCACTGCTGCAGTACTGTTAAATTAGCATAAAACAGTCAGGACCTTCACTGAAAAGTTGTGCTATGGTAACACTTGCTTAGCAGATCTGACTTTGAGAGTAAGACTTGCTTGTCAGGCCTATTTTATGGCTACGTTTGTACTATCAATAATCCTTTGAGTGCAAACTTATTACAGACTTGTGGCTGTTAGGTAGATATTTAAATCTATTCAGACAATTGTTTATAATAGCAGTACAAATACTATTTTTATTTTCTGACTATTATCAGCAGTTATTAAAATAAGATCAACTGATTTAACTTCTACAGTTAAAGAATAAGAACTGACTCCACACACAGGCAACTCCACTGCTCATTCTCCTTCACACCAGATGTCCTCATTCAGGCACCATCTGCTGTGGTAATGGGGGAGAAACTAGAAAGCACCCCTTCTACCATTTTGCTGTGCCTGTCAGATTAAACTGAGACACCCCTTCTACCTGCTGCTTTTTAATAACAGCAGTTATATTTTGGAACTCTGGAAGGCAAAGAATTCATTAATTCCAGATAAAAGGAAGATGAAAAAGTAACCCTACCAGATTTAAAAGCAATTTGCCAGACACGGCAAGAAACAAGTAGAGCTATAAATACTTACTCTGAGATTTTTAAGGGCCAAACATGCAGCTTGCTGAAGTCTTGCATCACAGCCAACTAAAACATCAGTGTAAAAAAGGAGAGCCTGAAAGATAAAAGTTTTATACCTCTCAGTATAATCAAGCACTGAAATTCAGACCAACGCTAGCTTTGTTTATCTATGTGAAATTGAATAAAGGTTACAGACAAAATCACCTGAGCACTGACTTGGTTTCAGTTCAAGGTAATAGATTAATGAAGTGCACAGAGGGTAACAGTACTATTTTAAGACAAAACAAATAGCATGCATTTCAGCACCTAATTAGAAAAGCTGAGAAGAAGTAAGTTTTAACCTTTTCCCTAAAGTTCTTGTTTGCTGCTGCACGGGAGAGGCAGGATGTGGCTGCTTTGCTGACACGGTGGTTGTCATCAAGCTGTAAAATCCCAAGTAGCCGCAAAGTCTGCGGTAGAGGCTGGAGCCGATTCAGACGCTTCCCTTTCAATTTTTTAAGGGCCTTCAGCCGTCCAGGGCACTGTAGTTCCTCAATTAGCATCACTGCATGTGAAAGGACTTAACATCACAACATGGTAAAGGAAGACTTTCCACAACAAGATTAACTCCTCTCTAACTCTGCCTCCTTCAGCCACTGAAGTTGTTCAAATGGTTAATAAGCATGCTAAGTATGGCAAATCAGGGTAACTGTCCCTTTGGCAATCCAAAGAAGTGCCTTCTTTCCCTTTCATTGTTTCATAGAGCAGTGACTATTATTTCACAGCTCTAGTTCACAGCATGCAACAAAGCCCTGCTCCTTAACAGACCCAGGTGCATGGAGTACAACATACAGTGCAAGATATCTCTGCACCTTTGGACAAAATATTCCTAAAATAAGGACGAGACAATCAAGCATAATGTTTCTTTTAAACAGCTCAGAAAGATCTAGCTGCATCATTTGAGAAAAACATGCCTCCCTTCAGAAGGAAGAAATGAGACACTAGACTGGCAATTTGAATTTGAAGAATGTTACAGATCTTTTTCACCAGTGATGCACAAGTCCTCAGTCTCCTAACAGATAAACAATTTCCACCAAAATAAGACTAAAGATGCAGCCAGTATCAGGATCATTTTGAAAATAATTTTCTAACACAGACAAAGCATAAAGTGCCTTCATGCTGGCTAAGTTCAGCAAGACACTGGCTGCCTCTGAGAACTCATGCGTTAGTAACCTCTGAAATGTTATTGCTATTATCTGTGTCATCGCTGCAGATACAGTCACACAAACCTACAGGCAGTTATCCAGTCCTTTAATCTAGATGTAGATTGTTGCTGAGCCAGTTTCTGTTTAAATTTCACTATATCTCAGAACTCTTTTTTTTTTTTTTTTTGGACACATATGGTGAACTTTTTTTTCACACCTGTTTTGTTTCTACCTGCTCAGGTGTGAGAGTCAAGCATCTCTGTCCTATTTGTGTTAAAATTGCGTGGTCATAAGAGGAATTAAAACAAGTTGGCAGTGCAATGCTGGGCTGTTCTCTGCTCTGGAAGTTGATCTGCACCAGTAACCTGTGCCTAGTGCTGTCATTACCTTCTTTAGCAAGTCTTCCTACATGTTTTTCCAGGCTGGTAATCTGGTGTTTCTCCAGGTAGCTATAAAATTGGAATAAAGTAACTGGTTCTGCTTGGAGATATGGAGAAGACAGCAAGCCATCGCAGGTGATGATCTGCTCTAGCAATCTTCGCAAAACTGAAAGTAACAGAAAAGAACAAGTGAATAAAGGAAATGCTGCAGAGCTGCCAAAACAAGATGTTCTTTAAATGCATAAGGATAATTTTCACTCTTGTGATAAGATTCAACTGAAGCAGCCTTTGGTTCAAGGAACAAAGCGGTACCTGCTTCTAATTGGCCAGGGTACTTTTCCTTCACTTTGAGTGCCAACGTGTACTTCAGTACGTGACGGAATCTTTCTGCTGAAGCAAAGAAGATACTGCCAGGTTCTGCAACATCACTCCAGATTTTCAGATAGTGTTTCTTCTTCTTAATCTTCTGAATAACTGAAAAATCATATTTTAGGAAGTTAGTGAGCTTTAACAGATTCTGAATTTTACATGAGAAATTAGACACCAGATGGCATATCTAGATACGTGTTCACATAAATTGAATTTGCATTATATAGATGGCTTTGTTCAAAGCTGGAGGTTTGCTGTCCGTATTTTAAAGTCTGCAAGCACCCATTCCAGCAAGCTTGGATTGTGGCCTCAAACTGTCATAAGGAGATCTGAATGAGATGCCTTAGCAAAGCTCTACTGCCCTTTGGATCATCATTCATTTTTCCCTATCATCAGAGTCAAGTTGCAAAAGAATTTTCTGTGAGTTTAACTGTTTTCACTTCTACCAGCTAGAGGTAGAACTTCCCAGCATTTTAGAGGTTCTTCGTTATGTACCTTCACAGGAGGAAAATATTGAACCTCCATATATAGGCTGAAGGAGACTTTCTTCCATCAAACACTTTATAAAAGCAATATCCTGCAGTTTCTTGGTATCACTTAACCTCTATCATCTCTTCTACACAGAGAGAGGTTGAACTTCTGTTCTGCATTTAGGTCTCCTCCACTTTCACCGTGTTGTGCTACAGGCTCTTCTGAGCCTTGCTCTGAGGATCCCTCTATTTTCACATCCTTCAGATAAGATGTGTCAGCAAATACTTCCAGCTAAAATCTGCATTTCTTTCGCTGCACATTACAAAGATGAGAACAAAAGCCTTCGAAGTCTCCCACTGAGCCCTTACTGTTTTGTTTTCTCCAGCAGTTAATGGAAAGAGTAGGGCAGGATCGCTGTACACCAAACTACTCTTTGTAATGCATACAAAAGCAAAACAGCTTAGTAAGCTAAGTAAAATAATAAATTTAAAAGATTTTATTAATGCTATTTTGCGGTTCTTTGCAAATTCCACTGTCTGTAACACACCCCTATTTCTAAGACACACCACACCATTCAGCTATTCCATGAGCCAGACTTCAATTTTTTATTTCCTTATAAAAGGAAAACAAATCATGACCTTTTTCTCAAAATAAATAAATAAATAAATAAATAAATAAATAAATAAGAAATTATCTGTAAGAGCTTTTTAAATTATGTGAATATTTGTAAAGAATTTAAAATGAAACTCTGACGTGTCTGGGAAAGCTCAAGTTCTCCCTGTACCTCTCACATCCTCTGGCAATACGCATTTACTCACTTTCTCCAGCAGACATATCCAAGACATCCTCCAGGACTCGCAACTGCTCTGACACTTCTTCCAAAACATTCTCTTGGACAATCTGGGCTACATTTGGTGACCTCAGTTTCTGAAATGCAACATGCTCATCTCAGTAGCTGAAACAAAGGCATCATCAAGCTCAAGATGAATGAGTATTTGTTTCATAGAAGCACATATCTAAAGTTTGTGAAAAAACACGAGATTCTCTCCAAAGACCACTTCTCTCATCACACCACGGCCTCGCTTCTGAGCACAAAGCTGCTGAGCAGAACAGGATAAAGTGACATTCTACTGGAAAAGGCTGTCCAGTATTCGAGATTCATGTCTGCCTCATCCACTGACAACCGTGAAGCAGATCAATACTAAAAGTTACACTGTACTCTGCAGGCCATGCAGAGCAGACGACAAAATTTGCTTTGAGCACTGTAACTGAATTAGTTGGTGGACAAGGTCTCAAAGAGAGAGAAATACTCTGTTTTCCCCTGAGTGCCACTAGTTTCTTCCTAGAGGTAGGGGTTTTTCCATTCACAAAGGAAAAAAAAAAAAACTGTTCACCTGTTATCAACACAAAATTCAACCCAAACCAGCCTCCTGCAGCCTGCTTTGGTTACGAGAAGTTCAAGGAAACCAAGAGGCTGTAAAAAGACAGCAGTTGGATGACATTTGCATGACATCTTCTGTGCACATGCAGGTATACACTGCTGAAACTCAAATGCTATTCTGAATCTTTCTGCTTTTGAAAAAGAACCTACACATTCATTTTTATCTGTCCTCAAAAATCAACAGCTACAACAACCTCAGAATCCTATTTCTTACCTGCAATAGAGCTTTGCACAGCTTCAGATGAGTTATTAAAAGTACATCTAAGTTGTCATCACCAGTAGTTACATCTCTTGTTTCTGTTTTCATATCACAGCTCAGTGACTGAAGAGTGTTGTCATTGTACGTGCTGTTTTGAAGAGGAAAGAAGGAATTAAAACATGTCCTCATATTACCAAATAAGGATGAAGACATGCATTCTCACTAGAGTGCAACCCTCATTTTTGCAAGTTCAAATAAGTTGCAGAAACATAAACCAGGTGGCATTTAAGACACAAAAGCATTTTTTATTGCATTGATAACACTTCTTAGAAAACATGAGGGCTATTTCTAGAACTAGAAACAAATTGCACAACAGTAATATCAGGTCAGCTGCTCCCAGAAAATTCTATTTTGGAGAATCAATAATAGAAAAATGCTTCCAAGAAAGTGTGACTTGAGATAATGGGTCATTTGAATCAAAACCCCTTGGTTTACTCCCAGTTTGATGACACTGGGAGTGTAACAACTCTCCCAGGACCAGGTCACAGCTCTGGAACACAAGTTCCAGTGCACATGACTTGGAGAATACAAAAAGAACATTCAAAAGAACAGAGTTCTGTAAGACATACACAGCTCTCTCCCTCACTAGTGCAGAACTGTTCAAGGTTATCCAGACAACCCTGCTTGTAGTACTCTTGCATATTAGGCATTCCATCACATCCCAAGGGTATCATTCTCCAATGTTTTTCATATGTTCAGTTCAAGCTTCCTGCTATTTCAGTCTGGCATTCTGAATTATCAATCTCAGAATATTAAAAAAATAAACTGTTTCTATCTTAGATGTTCACCCTATTAGCACCTCTGTACAATCTGTACTTAGCCAAACACAGTCTATCAGTAAGTGTTCTGGGATCAGCTTTGCTTTCCCCTTTACCTTGCCACCTATAACGAAGTGCTGCAGACACCTACCTGATACTGGCTGTTCTTATGCTTCCAAATAATGAAACCTCATCAGCACTACAGTCAGCATTTAAAAAGTTAAAACTTTCCAGCACCGTCTCCACCATTAAACTTTCCACAGATGAATGTTTGTGATGAAGTGTCTTTAGCTTTTGAAGAATGAAGGGAAAAATATTGTTATTTACAGATATTAAATAATTCCACACGATTTCTTGATTGATTTTTCAAATTGCTCTTAGTAACAAACCAATTTCCTTCCTTTTTAATTTTATTCTTAACATATCAGGAGAGTTAGTTGTTGGTACACCACTGATCCCAAAATACGGTTGCTGATTAATTTCACAGCCTACTTCAACATTTTCATTTGTATTCTTTGTATTTCCACATCTCTTACGTTTGGTACAAGAGCTGACTTTTCTGTATCTCTTGCCATTAGTGTAGATCTAGAAGTAGCAAACTGAGGGCTCTGCTGCACGACAGCATAGCATCTGTCTTTATTTCAGCTGGGACAGAGTTGTTTTTTGAATGTCTGTGTGGTGTTTAGCTACCTGTCAAGTTAAACCACAATAGTACCCAAGAACTTATCAGTGGTGGATTTCATGGGGCCACTAACATTCTCCCCCTTGAAAAATCTGCTTTGGGAATATTTGCTTTGTTCTTTTTTTAAATTCCTATAACTAAAGTGATTGCACTGAAGTAGAAAGTCAGTGCAGTGCTGTTAATGTCATTTAATACTTCAGATCCCAGATGAAGTCTTACAGCATCTTGTCTCCCAGGTCTGCGCACTGGTCCACAGACTAAGATGCTAAGAAATTTACAATATAACCCAGTGCTTGCAGAAAGCTCTTCTGCAGGATCTTTCCTCTAAATAAAAGTTTCCAGCAACATATGGTTAAAAAATTCACTTGATAGATTGAACTGCCTACAAAGACTAGGTGATCATGAGAAATTTTGTGTGGCAAATGAATTAGAAACAAAATATAGAGACTCTGACATGCAGTCCAGATCCTGTTTATGTTTAACCCAGATGAGCTCCCACTTTGACTACTTGCAGTTTCTTAATTTCTTTTGTCAGATTATTGACCTCTGCATAGCATTTGGCCACCGTCCCTGAGAAATGCAGCACAGTACTATTGTGCAGTCAGCTCTGGAGACTGCCTTTTCTGACTAGTGCCTGACCTCTGGTGGCCAGACTTATTTTTTGGGAACATGCCATTGATATAACCCGATGTCAAACCCACTACAGGGTCGCAAAATTTTTACCTCTTAGGAATAACAATGAAAACTACATCACCTACCAGTGTTAAAACATTACCATACCTTTAATTTATCCCTCAGAGTTAAAACTTGGTATTCCAATTTCTCCATCCGGGCTTGACCAACATCATGGAATTTTAGCAAATTTAACACTTCTTGGAGAGTCTTGTCGATTGACTTTGTATATCCATCCAGTTTTACATCATTTACAGTATTCAAGCTTTTCTGGCTAATGCTTTCTTGTTCTGTCAGATGGCGATTTCTGGTCTGGTTTAAACTTCTACCACCTTTTCCACGACTCAGAAAACTAGATGGGTTACTTGAAAATGTGTCCACACATGGAGTCTTCTTCAGAATATCTAGAGTTGCATGATTTGGAAGAGGATGTTGCTCTTCTGCACAAGTCTCTTGAATAATCACCAATGGCAATGTCCTATGGTCTAGAGCTGGAAGTGTAATTCTGGATTCTGTCCCTCTCTGATCCTCAGAGCTGAATGAGTCTCCTTCACTTGTCTCTGTAGGACTGTGAGGTTTACTCCTCTCATGTACACCAAAATCACAGGCAGCCAAGTAACTCAATATGCTAGGAGGCTGAGCTTCACCACTTACATCCCCTTGGTTCTGTCTTTGTTGCAAAACAGACTGCAAACAAATTTATAAGAAGTGAGCACATATACAACCGAAAAGCATGACATGCTATTCAGGATGAAGAACCATGGTTTCCTGTTCTTAAAAACACACTCATCAAAAAACCACTGGGCCATTCTGTACAGAGGAACTATGCTGCATAGACTGGACAGAGGAAATCATCAGAGCAATGTGGTAAGAGCCTACTGAATGAATTAAATGAAGAAGAATGGAACAGTTTTGTTGGAACGGGACTACAAAGATCAAGTCCAATTGCCTGACCACTTCAGGGCTAACCAAAATTTGAAACGTATTATTAAGGGCATTGTCCTTGAACACTGACAGGAATGGGACATCAACTACTTTGATGGGAAGCCTGTAGTAACTCAAGTAATAACTACATGTTATCAGATGAAAGTTACCAGGACAAGTATAAAACTGGATTGGAAAGAGTACGTTGCAAAGCATCTTTCTTGTCACATCAGCTCAGGACAAGACGTGAATGTAGTGGTTAGAGGAAAGATCCATTTTTAAGAGTCCAGCATACCCTACATGTAAGCCTTTTTAACATTTACAACACATTCTGCTGCCTTAGTGAGGTGCCAAATGTGAGTTAGACCTGATTTTATGAGAATGTTTATATGATGTTATCACTATATAAGATCTGTGGTAGAACTGACAGGAATATATAGTACAACCATTACATTAAAACCCTCCTGAAAGTCTGGAAAGGTTTTTTTCTACTCCCCTGGGCTACACATAGCAAAAAGTAAAGTCGAGGAAGAAGGCAGTTAGTTTTACACAGCAATTCTAAGACAATGTTCTGCACTAAGGCTACCAAGACTGGTTCCTAGTGCAATTCCCACCATAGAGTATTAGAACATGTGCCCACATCCCTACCATTCTGACTGCCGAGAGAAATATTTCACAGGGATTTCATTTCTTCTACAGAATCTAAAATGAAGCTCCAAGTAATAGGAGTAAAAATAAAAATAACCCACTCTGGCTTTGGAATGTCACATTTTCACATTTCTGAGTGTGATCTTCAATAGCCTAATCAAATCTACAAATCGTAGATTCCAGATCTATGTTTTGCATTTTGCCTTCCTCTGCATACTCACCGGGTAGTACTTCTCTCTGAAGCTGGGAGTATTTGGAGGGGTCCAGTTGTATAAAGAGCTCTTCCTACTACCCACAGAAAACTTGGCAGTGGTTCCAGGCGACAAGAACAGGTTCTCTGCATCAAAGGGGCTGTAGCAGAAGATACAAAGACCAACCTGTCAGTAAGACCAGAAAGTACAGCTATGCTTAGCAACAGGAACAGCTGTTAGGATTGGAATTGTGACATTTAGTAAACAGCAAAGGGAATAAAGGGAAAGAAAGACTGACTGCCTCTTTGACCAGTATCTTTGATCACACCAGCTGAAAAAGAAATAGGCAAAAATACTGCTCATCATATACAAAAATCAAAACACCCTTTAGACAGAAACCTGTGCCATAGTCTTTGGAAGACCAGGCTAACAAACCGCAAAGTCTGATGAGTTTTCTGTTCTGCCGCAGTTTCCTACATAGACACCATTGCTGGCAAGTACAATACAGTATGCTTTCTGATAGACACTGGACAGCTGGTGAGAAACGCACACCATATCAGCTAGAAAGGAAACACAGTAGTACTATAAAATAGCTGCATTTAGCTGTACAATATGGAACCACTTCAAGTCTGAAATCATCCAAACACTACTGAGGACTGACTGATTACAGGCAAATGAACTTCTGCTCTCTAACAATAGCTGAAGGGCATAGCTCCACTCCTCTCAACTTCTCATGTCACACATGGACAGTATCCCCCAGTGCAATGCACCACTGTCTTCCTCAGCATGGAGATACCACTCCACCAACTAGCCTAGAACAGGTTAATTGGCTAAATTAACCAGTGTCATCCAGCTGGGATTCATCAAAAAGGCCAGTTCCATGGATTCATGTTAACCACCATCTGTATTATCTCAATATGCAGAAAATAAACCTGGTTTCTGACAGAAAGAGCCTGTTAGTCAAAGCCTACAATGTTTACTGATGGAAGTAAATTACTTCCATCCATAGCATTTCTTAAGAAGAGACACAGGGATCCTTTCCTCAGATTTTTCATTTTTAGCCTTTAATACATTCGTGCAGTAATGTAAAGTGGCACTTAGTAGGAAAGGGACAAGAATAACAAGGTAAATCATCTTGCCCTTTTGACAGTTACTAGAACCCTCTAGCAAAATAGAGCTACCCTCCAGAAAAGCTCACTGTTAATGCAGGAGAGCAAGTAGAGAGTGAAAAGAAAGGTGAACGAACACTGGAAACAATGAAGTCTGCTCTAAAGCATCTACTACCTATTGCTTTTAAGCTCTGTAAGTATGATCTATCACCTTGCTCCACATCCATATAGCAAACAAAGCATCATATTGGGACAGATCTAAGAATCCATCTCACTCAACATCTTGACATTTTCAGAAGTCAGAACAGAAAAGCCTAGGAAAGAGAGTGGCTAGAATAGGCCATCCCCCAGACACATACTCAAGTTTAAGGCAAGTCAAAGCTTAAACATATCATACATCAGACACAGTAAGCAGACTATTGCCATTAATAGTCATTAGCAGACGCTTTTACTTAGTTTGTCTAAATGCTCCCTGAAATTACACAGAATCACAGAACGTCAGGGACTGGAAGGGATCTCCAAAGATCATCTAGTCCAATCCCCCTGCTGAAGCAGGAACACATAGATTAGGTCACACAGGAACATGTCCAGTTGGATTTTTAATGTCCCCAGAGAATGAGACCCCTGCTCTCCAGGCAGCCTGTTCCAGTGTTCTTTCACCCTTACCGTGAAATAGTTTTTTCTCAAATTTACGTGGAACTTCCTATGTTCCAGCATGCACCCATTGTCCCTTGTCCTATCACTGGATGTCACTGAGAAGAGCCTGGCTCCATCCTCCTAACACTCACCCTTTACATATTAATGAACATTAATGATGTCACCTCTCAGTCTCCTCCAAGATAAAGAGACCCAGCACCCTCAGCCTTTCCTCGTAAGGGAGATGTTCCACTCCCTCAATCATCCTCGTGGCACAGTGCTGGCTCACAGTCATCCTGCTGTCCAGCAGGACCCCAAGGTCCCTTTCTCCTATGCTGCTCTCCAACAGGTCAGTCCCCAACCTGTACCGGTACCTGCAGTTGTTCTTGCCCAGATGTGAGACTCTACACTTGCCTTTGTTATATTTCATTAAATTTCTCCCCACCCAACTCTCCAGCCTGACTAGGTCTTGCTGGATAGAGCAGAGCCTTCTTGTGTGTCAGCCACTTCCAGTTTTGTGTCAACACAAAATTGCCAACATAAACCCTCTGCACAGGTTAGAAGCATGCAGAAGTTCCATTATTTAAGTTGAAATGAAGAACAAGTCCTTAGATTGTCCTCTATGGCCATGTTTCCCTGTATGGCCATGAGCTCAGGTTTCCTACATTTAACCTCCCATGACACCAGAAACTCTGCACCTTGATGCACTCAGAGGTTCCTGAGCCTTACCAGTACATGGATAATAGTGAAATAAATGTTATCAAAACCCCTAATCCAGGGAAGGGTGAAACACTTGGTATTTCCACTATTTTATCATCCTTCCACATTTTTTTGTTCGTTGCATACAGAGGACCGTCCCTGAATTACATTCTTAGACAAATGCAAGTAATCAGGCAAAACACTAAAGAGTTGAATTCAAATCTGTCTTCATTTCCAGAGGTTTTGAGTTCCTTTCTCTCACTGCCAGGACAATACCCTAATGAGTCTCTGTCCACCCATTCTGTCCATTAAATATCTACAGGGCCAGAAAGGCACTTGGTGGATAGATGCATCTAAATTTTACTATTAAGTCAGCTTAGATTAATGTGAGCCTGAGTCCACAATAGTTTTGGTTGAATGTATTAAGATTACTTATTAACAGAACACAACATTCATTTTTTTCCCTCCTAATGTGAAAACAACAATGCAATTTTAACAGAGTGACCATAGTTTGGTTTCTACAGTTCATCAAAGCATAACGAGTACAAATGTCAAGGCTAGTACAGCTTGTTATAGGACATGCTTTGAAACATCATTTGCCTTGAAAGCACAGCAATACATTGGACTGCTGCCTAAAGATACCCAGGTGAGTATTCATTCACATAAGCTTTTATCCATATGAGACTGGCAGTACAGATGTAAAAAACCACCTCCAACAAAATACACTCATATATTTCCTGTTTTATTCTTTAAAGTTTTTTTTTCCTCCTGCTCCAGGAACCCTTGTGAAACAGGCCAGCATATATCCAAAGCAGACTGAAATTAGAGAAGTTATTCTGGCTGGGTGGAATTCTTAGATTTCAGCGCAGGGCATTAGCTGGAGTTTTCAGAAGAGAATACAGACTTCCTTTTTGTCATTCATGAGTGAGAATTCAGACTGCTGTTTAGGTTGGTGAAAAAACAAAACAAAACAAAAAAACACTAATGTATTCTGCCAAACTAGCCAGCAAAGCAATTCTGTAATAGGCCCAAGCTCATCCATGGTCCTCATGGCATGATCTACAAAAGAGTTGAAGGAACTTTTATTAGAGGCCATAAGGCTATCAGTCTAGTTAAAGAAAATACATGTTTAGAAGTAGAAGAGTGATGTACATTTCAATCTTTTTTGCAAAAGAGGTCCATATTGAAAGTTTGCTTTTCAGGGATGTTTGGGCATAGCAGATAGATTTGTTCAGTTATTCTTACACAAGAGAAACAGGCATTACTTTGAGTGTTCTCTTAAAACAGAAATACCCTCAATTACTATCAATCATCCAACTTCTTTTCTGTAAAGACCTTCATCAAACAGGCTGTCAAAGTGGAGAAGCCTGCCAGTTCTGTGCAGAAGTGCTTTGGAGAATCTACTTGGTAGAGTACCAAGGCATTTCACAAGACTTAAGCACAGCAGAGACACACAGTTGGAATATTCTCATAGACTAAGAAATTTCCAAGTGTGGATTAACACCCAAAGAAAGTGCATCCCACTAACCCTGCTCCCAGCTCAGATGTTGCCAACTCTAAAAAGCTGTGGACTGCTTCCAAATGCCATAGTAGCACTCGTCTTTGCTGGTCCAAAGTTACAGTGTAAACTGTGAGGTACAATTGAATAACTAAATAATTTAAGTTACATATATTTAGAAAGTCAGAAATACTATTTGCTTTGGAGACTTAAGCTATTATATGATCAACCATGCTATACATATCCCAGAATAAGAAGGTGTTTTCCTCATACAGTCCTTTTAGAAGAACAACTTATATACATGTTTATGCAAGTTACTGACAGTAAGGAAAGGCAAGTAAATTCAGCAAATTTTAACTGAATCTATCTGTTAGAGTGACATTTATTGCAGTGATCTCTTTCAAACTCTACCTGAAGCGTGCCATCATTCAGTACAGCACTTAGAGAACTAGGTATAAAATCTGGTTCTACCCTAATAAAGAACATCCCCTTTACTCCACAAAGATATCTCCTTAAGACTGAAGGCTTGAAGCCATAGGGAAAAAGACTTTCCTTGTAAGAAAAGTACCTCTGCAAACACTGTTCTACTTGTAGTCATTTCTGCCCTGAAATTTTCAAGAGGTCTTTTGATGATTTTTACATCCAAATTAAAGGAGGAATATTTGGATGTGTGTGTCTGTTGACTGGATGGGGAGGAAAGAAACAAGAAAGGCATCAGAAAGGCACCCTTTGCTAGGGGCATGTAGGAGCCCATGAAGCTCCCATGCCCTCTTCTCTCCCTTCTTCACCAGTTCTAATATATGCAAATGTTAAAGAAAACCAACCAACTGCCCTTCAGTTAAAAAGCCTTTCATTAAAAAAATATATATTTTAACATTAAAAAAAAAGTTACGCAGCTTGCAACATCTTCACTCCATGTACTTTTCAATAACTCTACCATGAATATGTCTGCTTCCAGATTCAAATGACCATACATATCTTGCTATAAGAGGAAGGTTCACAGGGCATATAATGCAAGATCACAGCAAGTTTCTGGAGCAGGCCTTTGTTACCCATGTAATTAGTGACTCAGCTTCTCAAATAAATAACAGAGGCTTCAAAAGTTCAGATCAGCTGCAGCACTTCACCAAAACATACTGAGATACCCAATGTTAGGCCTCAGGAGGAAAAAGTGTAATAAACAACAGGTGTAAGAACTCTGCTGTGCAAG
>JAOWBP010058166.1:0-25173 GCA_028571105.1 Tragopan temminckii
GAGAGAGAGTGGGTGAATTGATAATATTAGCACCCAAGCATGATCTACTCTCCTATGATTCAATGAATGAGAGAGAAAAAGAAATCGAAAAACATTTCATGGATAGTTATTTCTCGTTCTCTATCTATTAACCAACCAACAAGACAAGACACACCGAATGCCCAATAAATCTAATTAACGAATGTTATATGTCCAGTGGGTCCAGTGCAACAGAACATCATGGCCATTGGCATATATAGCACACTTACACACACAACATTTTGCTGGAACATATACCCTGAAATGAGGACCATACAACACAACACAATGTGGCCAATGTGTCCGTTAATCGTATTGATTAATGCTTGCAAAAGCTTTATAAACACATACACACACACGCAGTCGATAAGGTCTCTCTCTCTCTCTCCGATCGTAGTCTTCATCTTGGACAACTAATAGAAAAAAAACTAAGCCAAAAACTAACCAAAAGACAACGCCTGGCCAGAAACCAACAACAAGAATTCATCATCAACTAACTAATCAATATAATTAAATTTAATTATTGCTGATCAGCCAAACAACATGAGAAAAACACACAAATTCAAATGAAACATGGCATTATTATTGTTCAATGAGCTCTAACATCATCAATAAATGTAATTAAAGCGGCTGGACATTGTTCACTGCGTCATGTGATTATGATGATGCATCACAATAACAAATCATTCAACAAAGAAAGGTATATCACAAATATGGACAGCAAGCTTTTATATGGATTGCGCTTGCTGGTAAAATATTTATAATTGTAATATTTTGGTGTGAGATGATATTGACATGGCATTTGGCCGTGCTAGCACCACCACACCACCATCACCACTAACAAAAATGTGCCAATGAACCATTAAGCAGTGAATATTTTTTGTGGGGAAGGAAAAGTATAATAATAATAATGCTGAAATGGGAAACGAGATGCATGCACAAACAGACAGAATCCAAGCAAACACAAACAACATTTAGTTGTGCAGGCTGCTGGCAAATCATAATTTCTCATTCATTCCTCATTCACTCATTCTGGACGATTCCAATTCATTTTCTTATTTTAGGAGAGCGTTATAATTAGTTAAATCAATTTGATAGAGCATTCATCATCATCAACATGGTTCCTCATAGTCGTCATCATTGCTTAGTTGCTTGCTTGCTTCACTCACTCCAATTTTATTATTATTTGGTATATAGCAGCACATGGGCCTTGTGACACGTACTATGACTTGCACACACCACATACAGCTAAAATAATAATGCTTCTTCTGCTTACAGGACCGGAGCCGTTATTGGACCGTTATATTTCTTTTTTCTCTTATTATTGCTGTTGCTGTTGCATGCATACATTAGGCTGCATATCCGATTGCGCTTCCACACACACACTCGTATATATTCAGATTAGTATCTCTCATTCATTTTGGAACAGTGCTCATTCTTGTATGCATCACATACAGCAAGTGTATATGATTCTGGTCTAGCTCATTTTGATGCAATTAAAGCACAACCAAATCAAATATGAAATAAGATGAATAAGAAGAAATAAGAAGAGGATGTGTATTATTATTGAATGAATGAATGAAGCATTGCAAAACATCATTCACTCATACAGTCAATTCACAATGCATATTCGACCAACAACAAAAATATTATTGGAACGACACTAAACTGCTACCGCGCCACCACCAATACACTCCAGCCCATACACCAAAAGCATAAGCCAATTAAAACCATTTTTTGCTTCTTGTGGATTCAAAATAATAATAATAGAAGAAGAAAAATATGGCCCAACTCTATTTAGGGATTCACGGATCTAAAATTCGGGGTCCAGAGAGAAGATCCTGTTCAGTGCACGATTTGAGCCAGCAGTCATTCACTCACTCTAAACAGACTCTCTTGATAACAAAAAAGAAGAAGCTGAGAACAGAGCAGAATAAGAAAGAATAATGACGAACGAACGAACACAACAACATAAAATACATAAAAAAGAAGAAAGCCTAAATAAAAAGCCAAATATTTGAATAGTCAAATATATACAATGAAATGAATGCAATGAACAGAGAACTAACGCTTGCCAATAATAATACGTAATAAGTAATGTAGTGTACCTTTAATAATAATGAGTGAACATTGAAATCATAAACCAAATATATTTTATTTTATTAAATATTTTTTTTAAAAAAAAGTCTCTGAATGATTGACTAACTGTTTTCTCTCTCTGATTCTGGCTTCCCTCTCTTTCAATCTAACTCTAAGACGCCATCATCATCATCATGGTTGACGACAACTGCTGCTGCTGCCGTCTTCATCATTAATTTTTCAGTAGATAATAAGATTTTTTATTATTTAGATAGAAGAGAAGAAAAAATAAGAATAAGAAGAACAAATTAAAATGTAAATAAATGTTGTTAAATAAATGAAATCACAAAAAAAATCACGAAATAGAAATAAAAAGAGGAAGAGGAAAAAGCTATATTTTGCTGTGCTAATATGGATGACTGGATGGCTTTCTGTGAAATGCTGCTTCCACTGCTGAAAAGTGCATTAAAACACACACTAACATTCACAATGAGAGTAGAATCATTCAATGCCTGCCTATATTATATAAAAAAATATAAGGAATATGAATGAAATGAGAAAATGAAAATGAGACTGTGTGTGTGAATGCATATGCACAATATGCAGAATTATTATTGCTGGAACCAATCAGCCAATGAACGACCAAAAAAAAACTTGGACCAATTTGGACCCGAAATTCATTAAGCAAGCAATGTGCATTTTGTTTACTAACAGCACCACCATCATCATCATCAATAGCATCTAATTCATGTATTATTTTGCAATGGTGGGATGTGTATAATAACAATATAATTCTATTTATGATTAGTTGGTTGTTAGGAATATATTTTGATGGTAATAACCTAATAGCAACAGCAGCAACAAACAACTAACAAACCAACCAACTAACCAATCAAACAATATTGAAGATATTATTATGGACAAAAAAAACAGAGAAAAAATCAATCGATCGATTGAGATCGATACAGAAGAACATATTATATGAGTGACCGATCATCATCATCATCAATGCATATGTGAACGGGTAATTAAACGAGATGCTTCTCTCTCTTTATTCTTAGAAGATTCTCTTCTCTATTTTTTTCTTGTTGTTTGGACCTTATCACATCAATTTTTCTCAGTAAAACACACCAAACAACAAGCCCATGCAACATTTGCTCAACAACAAACCATTGTGTGTGTGTGTTTGTATGTGTTTTTGGACATTGAAACAAAAAGCAAACAACCAACAAATGATGCCAGTGAGTGAGAGAGAGCGAATAGTTGATATATAAAAAAACAGCTCGTTCGCTTAATAAGGAAATGAGTGTCATTTAAGCTCGACATGATTTTAAGTGGTTCTCGCCATTTAGCAGCCCAATAGGGTCTGTGTGTGTGTGTGTGTGTCTATATTGCCAATCGCTTTCTCTCGATGTCTATGTATTATTATTATTATAATGCTGATGGTGATGATGATGATGGTGATGCTGGACATTGGCCATCGGGTACACAGGGAGAGAGAGAAAGAAAACATTTGTTGTCCGGTTGTTGGTTTTGTTTGTCGCGTCAAGCAAGCAACCAACAAACAACAACAACCAGTCATTGTCAATTGATGACAACAAGAACCCTAAACAACGCCACCATCAACAATTTCCAACACACCAATGCCACTATTGATGGGCATTAAAGAGGAAAGCAAAAAATATTAATTAAAAGGCAACATAGAACATGGACACAAGAACGTAGAGAGAGATGTGTCCTGTACCACATCAAACAAACAAAAATGGTAATCATCATTAACCGAAACCGAAAAACCAAACATGTTGTTGTTTTTGCTATTTCATGGTTCTAATTCTTTGTGAGTGGCACATTTCAATTAAAATGCAAAACATCCCAAACAAGCCATTCAAAGTCTGGGAAATTAACAACAATCTACCCATCGACGAGTACCACACCACCATCGTCATATATAGCACATCAACAACAGCAACAGCAATCAAAAGTTTTCCATAAGATATTAGTACAAACACACACACAACAGCAGCTGACGCCAGGAAAACGAATCAAACTTATCGACATTAATTATATTTATGGCTAGGCCCACTCTCTCATTCACTCAGATTGCCATCAAAACAGAATTCAGCATCTTGGTTCACAAAAAACATTCAAACCAAGCGTATGTTGAGCACCGTTTTGTTCAAACAAAACAGTTTTGTCAGTGTGTGTGTGTGTGTGAATGAATCTCAGTCTGAAGAATAGTTTGTGTGTGACTGTCTGTGTGACTGCGTGTACAATCCAAAAGCAACAACAAAAAACATTATTTGATAAATTTGCAATTGTAAATTTTTTCATTTAACTTTCCAAAGAAAAAAACGCTATACTGTTGTTGTATAGCGCGTTTCGATTAGATCATTTAGAAAATTAAAATTCAACTGGCTTTAAATGAACTTAAATTCAGACAGGGTTCTTGCTCTTTTCTCTCTGTGCGTCTGGTTCGGTTTGGTTTGGTCGCTGGGCTTTTGGGTCTCTGTGTCGGTTGGTCGTCGTATTCGTTTTTTGGATCGTTTTTTATTGTACCACACACACAAATAAAGAACAATAGGCTTTCTCACTTTGGCTTCTGGGTCTAGAATCACTAACAAAACAAAAAAAAAATAGAAGAAATTCGCTCTCTTTTGCCAAATCCCTAACTGTCAGCCTTTGGAGACACACCAGAGAAAACAGTTGCACTCACACACACAGTGCCCAGAGAGAGTTCTCTCTCTCCAAACGACAGTTAACAAATCAAATTACATTAATTCTGAAATTTTTTTAATTTTAAAAATAAATTATTTCATCAGAACACACACACACTCGCTAAGGCCTATTAAGGTTGTCTTCTAACAATTCACAATCCATACTAGAGCTAAGGCTCCAACCACGACTACTCCCTGGGACCCAAAAACACCAGCAACAGCAATAGCAATAGCAAAAAAAAGATATACTTGAAAGGAAGGGAAAAAAGTTTCAAATTAAATTCTAAATTAATGGCATAATACAAATTGCGAAATGTGAAGTTCACTAAGAATTAGAATTAGATGCTAGATGAAGAACGCTTCTGACAACGACAATATGAAGAAATCTGATGGCAATACAACACAATACAACCAAAAAAAAACAAAGACAATGAAGACCTGCTCTCTTAGTTTGGTCTAATGTTGTTGTTGTTGTTTTCTGGTTCACAATGCTTTGCAATAATATCCAAGTTTTTTGCGGACAAAACGATTGCTGCTGTTGTTGTTGTTTGGTTTGATTGCGCGCCCCGGCTGCCGACCGCTCACAATATTTTGTTATTGATCCAACAACAAAGTAAAGTTGAAGGTAAATCATAAAAAAAGAACAAGAAGAAAAAACGGCGACGACAAATGAAAAAAAACAAGATAAAAAACAATGCTTTTGTCATTAAATGGATGATGGGCAAAGTGGCAAAGGATGCCACCATTGGTCACTACTATTTTCTTTACACAATTAAGTGGATGAATGCTTGCTTGGATGATGATAATTATGATTATGAGAAGATCTGTCTCTCTCTCATTCACTCTGTCTATATTTCCAAAAAATGGATCTTTCAATCTTTGTGAGTGGTCTGTCTTTCCGCACAGGGTTCACAAACCAACCGAAAAATAACAACCATCAACAAGAAAAAAATAAGAAGAAACTAACGGACTGACAATAATATAATTCCAACAACACTCTCGACACTTAATACGTAATATCAGGATGCTATAGCGGGTTATATTATATAAGAAATGATGATTGATATTTTTCTTTTTCTTCATTTCTTGGTCCACTTCTTCTTCTGTTTTTTGCAAGTGTATATAGCACCCACAAACACACACAAGTGGATAATAATAAAAATATCGTCTATTATCCACCACACACACATAGCAGAATGTACTGCTGCTAGCCGGTGGACACGAGGGATCCAAAATTGGATCCACACTCCAAAACAAGCAAGCAAGTGTCAACATTCGTAGCACGTTCTCACACACTCAAAAAGACCAACCAGAAAAGTACAAAAAATCTGGACACACGATTTTTTGCTTTTTGCTGAAACATGTTTTTGGAATTGTTGCTGGATAATATTTTTTTTCTCTTTTTCTGGATATAGTCAGGAGTTTGCGCATCAAATTGTGAAAACTGTTGAATAACCCTAACCCTAACCAACAAACGAGAGAATCTTCTTTTTGTTATGAAAATAATCTGGTGTTTAAAATGATATAATTATTACATCACCACATCACATCAAATCATCACCAAGCATCATCACACAATGATGAGAACAAAAACAATTAGCTGACAAGAGAAAAGAAACAAAAACTTGAAAGCTTGAAAAGTTGATGATGAACAAGGTTTATAATATTGAGAAAATGTTAATAACCAAGTAACAACTAAACAACATTTTAATGTGTTGATGCGAATTCTCTCATATGTGTCAAATAATGCAAGAATCCTAAATCAAAATCTTTTTCTTTTGTTGTCTCATTATAATTAGCAAATCAACACCATGCTACAACAACCAAATATAATAGATTCAGAGAATAATTTCATCAGAGAGAATGTGTGCTGTGCTGCGTTACATTACTAGTCGAGCATTGGCTGCTGATCAACACCAAGGAAACGAAAATGAATGAATGGACAATAGCATTTAGAGACAAGAGGAGAACAAGACATGCACAAAGAAAATTAATTTTAACAAAACAACAACGAGAAAATGCAATACGCTAGCCCAGTTACTAAATGCTTTGTGATGAGATTTGGCGTGAGTGATTAAATTGGTCAACAATTAAACATTTGTCGAGCAGAAATGAATGGATGCATCCTCCTCCTCTCATCCTCCTCTAAGCCATGGTTGGATGCGGCTGTATCATGTCAACTTTAATTGTGATTGATCAACAACGGAATCATATACGCACACACACACATTCGTATATAATATCTATTAGAGAATGAGAGAGTGTGTAACCAACCATCTTTGTCGTCGTCGACGTCTTGGTTGTTGATGTTGTCGTTTAATTGGCATCAATTTAGTAATAGTTAGAATTTTTCTTTCTATTTTTTTCTGTATTTGGCTGGCTGGTTGTTGTCGATGATGTTGATGGTGAAGCTAAGAACAATCACCAACCAACCAACTCACAGTCAGCCAGCAAAAGCTAACGCTTGCAAAAACTTTCATCATTTTGTCCAATTCGAAAACGAGATTCTGTTGTTTTTGTTGTTGTTGTGTTACGACGCAAAGTAAATCAAACTTAAATTGAAACGATAATGTTCCTGAAATCTGGTTCTTGTTGTTCTTATTATTCTATGCTAAAATGCAAATGTGTATCATGCACAACATGTCAAATACGAATTATCGAAAGGACTTATCAAGAAAATAAAAAGAAGATGCTACCAGCCAGCCAGCCAGCCAACAACATGCTTTGTAATTAAACAAACGGTTATATCGTCGTTCTTGTTTAGTTGTTGTTTGTGTCAAATTAGAATGGAAATAATCGAATTAAAATGAACAACAAAATGGATGCAGACAGAGTGCACATCGCTATAACAAGCCTAACCAACCAAGTGAATGACTGAATGAAATTACAACACACAAAATCACAAATACGAATAAGTAGATTAACATTTCGATTTTTGCATTGCTTTCATTGATTGGCAATATTGATAATAATAATAATAAAAACAAAATACAAACGCGCTCGCACTCACACACACAAAATATTCTGATCAAGAATCGGTTAAGCCTTAGAAAAAAAGTACAGAAACATTCTCCACAAACATTTAAAACAAAAAAATCTTACTTCTCTAAGAAAATTTCTCCGAAAAAAAACAACTTCAAAACTTACCGAAAAAAATGATTGAATGAATCAGCTGCTGACCACAAGAAATTCCAAGTTGTTGTTGGTTTAGATGAACAAAAAAGAATGAAAAATGGATTCTTCCTGTTTGACTTTTTTGTGTGTTTCGGTTACTTCCTTTTTGCTGCTGACACACAACCTTTGGTTTTTCTATTTTGGTTCTTCTTATTATTATTTTGGTTATTTGACGTTTGTCCTTTTATTTTTTGTTGTTCTTGTTCTATGAATGAGAAAAATGAAAATGGAATGAAATACACAAAATTAATGAGTTATATACAAATTAGATTATTATTGCACAATTAAAAAAATATTAATAATAATTGAACAAACGAGGAATATGCAATGCTGAATTTGGTGAAATGATCATGAGGGCAAAGAACCATTTTGTTTGAAAATGTCATGTAGTTTTCATTTTTTTTCATTACTCTTTATGGCAGATGAATATAAAAAAACACACCAACAAACAAACAACAACGATCAATTAATTAATTAATCGATTAAGCTTGTGTGTGTGGCTGGCTGGCTGATTATGAGAAAGAGTTTGAACTCACAAATGTACCAGAACCACACACACTCACACAGCCACAAATTTCAGCCAGCCACACACACATAAAAAAGTCAATCATAAAATTATGAACCCAAAAAAATATATACCAGTACAAAACGTTTACAAATGAATGCAAATGAATGAATGCTTATTTGATTATTATTGAGTTTATAACAATTAAAAACTCTTCTTCTTCTTTTTTTCCATTTTTAGTTTCGCTGACAAATTCAAAGAATTGTGAAAGAGAGAAAAATATCCAAAGGGAGAGAGAGAGAGAGAGAGCAACTAAACAGACACAAAGAAACTAATTGACATATGGCAATTAATGGTTATTGTTATTATTGCTGCATGCCAACCAAACCAAATATTCATTCATTTAGATAAATTAAATGGCATTGATTATTATTATTATTATTAACAAACTTGACTAATGCTTTTCAAGTATTTTTTAGCGTTTGCCATTCAATTTTTGATGATGTCGTTGTTGATGGCTGGGAATCCATTGCACAATATATTTTGTTATGTTATCTTGTTTGTTTCATTTTTGCAATGAAAATGTCATCAATAATAATAATAATAATAGTATGCGGAAGAAAATGAACCTAAATAATAATGGAAACAAACAAACAAACAAACAACAAAAATGTGACCACAAATATATATTTTTAATTGATCTAATCAATGTCCCGATTGGATTCATTAATATAATAATCGATGATATAATAATTAATGTTTTTTATTTGCTTGTTTGGCTGTGTCATTAAATCTCCATAATGGAGCATTATCTTTTACATGATCTTTTACACACACACACACACAAAACACGAACAAAACACAAAAAATGGCAAGCCAACAAGAGAAAAGTCACACACGCCTTTCATTAGGTAATGGATCATCATCATAAAGTCAAAAAGTTGATCACTTAGAAAAGATATAAAAAATGTTGTCTTTTTTTGCTGGTTCCATAGAAAATATTGGCCCCATAGAACAACAGCAAATTAGCTAGAACCAGATCATCATCCAGCTTTAATGTAATTAATCTGAAAATAAAGAGTTATATTAACCGAAAACGCAGCAGTATTGCTCTATTGAAATGAATCAATGAATGCCACCAAAAAATAGAATATTATAACAATATTGATTTTGTAATGTAGATTTTTATATTCTCTTTTACTTTTTTTTATGAATTAATGAATTACCATTAATAAAAAAAATAATCGATCCGTATTTTTTGAGAGAAAACAACAGCTACGAAAAAATGAATGCATAATATTCTAAAAAAGTATTCCCCATTTTTATTCTTTTAGAAAAAGGGTTGAGACATGCGTTAAGAATATCAAAGGTTAGAATGATTTTTGTTCTTACTTCCGGAAAATCAAAAAATTCCAACAGGTTGTTGTTCATGTGTAAATTTACAATATCTTCAGGTGTATGTTTAATTATCATTGATTTTGTTTTGAATTTTTGAATAATAATTAAAATCATCAAAAAAAGGTAACGAGAAATACACACACAGAAAGAAATGTGTGAATGTGAATCTATTACAAATACCAACGTCCGCCGGTAAAACAAAAGAGAAAATTTATTACACTAAAGAAAAAATCATTATGAGAAACAAATAAAACCTATTACCTGGTTTGTGTGTTTGAATCATTAATGAATCAATGCAAAAAACAAAAAATAAATTGTCGGCTTGTTTTCATCATCAAATTTCAAGTAAAAAACAAATTTCGACCACCGGCTATTTTTTTGAATATTTAAAAAATTTTTTTATTTATTTCTGTGTTGTTGAATGATGATCGGATATAAATGAGGAATAATAATCGTAATAAATATTTTAAGTGTGCATACATACATTATGCAATTATAAATAAATGCAGCACACACGTTTACAAAGTCGGCATCATTTGGCCAGCTAACAACAGCAATTAATCGATTGTCGTACAAAAAAGACGTCAAGACTTAAATTTGTAAATTGTAAAAAACAACAACCAAAAAACTAATAAAAAATGAATGAACAAAGAAGATGCGGCTTCCATTGAGTTTTTCCCGCAAAAACGAAAAATTTTTTTACTCAAGAATTAGTGAATGAGTTTTTCTTTTCTAGATGGACAAGTATTAAAGAAAAGATTCCAATAAAAAACCATAGATGACAAAAAACATTCGATCAGCAGATTTATTCTCGCGCAAAACAACCAGAAAAAACGGAATTTAATTTTCTTTTATTCTGTTTTGTCTTTCATCTCTTTTTATATCTTTTTTCATCATCATCATCATCATGGTTGGTGTTGTAGTCGTTTTTGTTTTTTTGTTTAAACATGATTGGTCCATTAATGGCAGATGAATCGGTTTTAAAAAGAAGACTATGCTACTAAACTACTAGAATCAATAATTATTCGATGAAAAAAGGGACAACAACCAAACAGAGCTATGAAAAAGTGCACCAACCAAGAAAAAAACCAAACAAGCAAGAAACTTGGCCACTAAGCATCTACCACACCAACAGCCACCACACACTAACAGAAGCACTTTTAATTAGAAAGACAAGTCAAGATGTCAAGTCATAATAATGGTCTCCCAAACACTAATTAAATACTAAACACACAGCAACAACAACATTGTCCAATAGGCCAATAGTCTAGCGTCCATAATGAGCACCACCAATGTTTGGTTGGTTGTTGCCACCAAAGCGACCAACTTCAACCAAAAAAAGTGCTCTGTTATTTTCTGGTGGGCGCATTGTTTTTAAGCTAGTGAAACACCACACACACATTCAAGGGGCAGAAAAAAGAATCCGCAATAGTTCTTTTTTTGGTTGTTCAATTTTGCAATCTCTAATTGACGCGCATTACTTCACATTTTCACTTTATATCCTCATCGTTGGATACCCCTACGACACCAACCCTCACTTTTCAGAACCAGAACAAAAAAAAGCGTTCTCCCAACCAAAGAGAACCGATAGACAAAAAAAGCAAGCATCAAATCAAAATGAAATAATGAAAAAAATGTGGAAACAAGAAAAATTAATTAGTCGAACAACAACAACGAACGAACAAGAAAGAGAGTCAAGTGAAAAGCAATCCAAAATGACCATACAACAAGCTACATCACCACACTACGATTAGCTTACGATTGCACAAAATGATAGAATTTTCAAAGAGAGAGAGAATGGTCCAAAAAAGACGATGACCACTACATACACAAATGCTATATTCTATGGTTTGTTTCAATGAGAAGAGACACATAGAGAATGCACACACACCATATAACCAAAAATTATTGCCCGAACAGAGAAAAAAACTGACCAATTGACCGACCAACCAACACAACAATCAAGCAAACTAACAAACATTAATTAAATGCTTTTTAATTTGTTTTTTTCTGTGTGTTTGTGTCTCATCTGGGCTATTTGGCCATCTCTCTTTTTTCCCTCGAAACAAACGGTTTTTTTCTATCGTTCTCAAACAAAATTATTATTAAAAAAACATATAAAAATGTGCCAATATTTATAATCAATAATAATGATTATAATAATCAACAACAACAAAATAAAGTGTTTTTCGTGTCCTAAATATTTGATTCGGTTCAAAACAAAAAACAAGCAAGCACGCAGCCCTTTTGATCCGATTTTGTTGTATGAAAAACGAATGTATGTCGTAACCGTTTTTTTCATGTTATTAGACTCTTGTGTTTAACAACCGTTATCCGATAAGAATGAATAAAAATGAACACTTCCATTTATGATCCATTTTCAACCCTCTCATGACATATTTACGTATCAATTAACTAAACAAAAAACGACCACCAGACAAATACTACGTTTCATACCCAAAACGAATGAACAATACAACCAAAAAAAACACAAACACGTGGTGTCTGTTTTTGTGAGATTGCGCGCACACACGCACACTGCTGTTTGAAAACAAAAATAAGATGTTCCAAATGGATCACAAAACTCACACAATATCACTTAATAATACGTGATAATTTAGAGAATATCTGCCCATATTTTTTTAGACAAAAAAAAATTCAGGACAACAACTAAAAAAAATAATCAACGGTTTTTGGTTTGGAAATCAATGTGATTAATGTAGAAATTCAAAAATTTTTTTCAGGAACAATGGAACAATCCTGGAACAAAAGTGAAAGTTGTTGTTTTTTGGATCACTCTCAATTTTTTAAAAAAATTGAAAAAATCTGCCTCATTCTTTGATCCAAAAAAGTGCTATGCACACACACACTCGAGTTGTTAAGCCAAATGGGTATTTTTTAAAATTAAATTGCATTAAAAAACAGTGTGACTGTCAAAAGTCAAATGTTAGCTTGTGCTAGCTTGTGTCACGGATTTATCCAAAAAAAGATACCCCGGATCAGAGTTAGAGTAAATTTTTTTTTAAAATAATAAATAAATGAATTGAAATCGAGAAGCTGGGTCATTGAAACTGTATTGCACGTATCGATGTTTGTGTGTGTGTGACAATAATAAATTGCTCGCCATTTTAAAATGAAAAAAAACTTTGAAATTTAGAAAAAAATTAACTACTAAACTGAATAGGAAAAAACAAAGCCACTTTGGTTGATGGTGGAGTACCCAAAAAAATATATCCGGGAAAGTGAGAGCGAGTTCCAACAAAAAACAACGGTTGTTCCAAACCGCACCATTTTTTGAAGCATCAGACTATTGAAAATGTCATTAATTTTAACGTTTGTTTTCTCTAATGCTAAATATATAAAAAATGAATAAATGAATGAACGAATGAATGAGTGAATCAGTGAATCAGTGGTTAAGACCCGAACTTTTTTGGAAGCAAAATAACTTTATGTAAAGCACAGTGAAATGAAAGCTATAAGTTAGCGGGCCAAACCAAATCCAAATCTCGTATATAACTTATTAACTAATTCGACGTATTTTTCTATTTCGTTTTGTGTCTAGCTTCTTCTTTTTTGGACCTCCTAGTTAAGCAAAGCAAAAAAAGTTTTTTTTGTGGTCGCTCTCAGTCGGTCGCTATTTAGATGTAGCGCCAGAGCAATGGGACCATTGGTTCTTGGTGCATATTAATTCATTAATATTAACAAAAACACACTCACATATTTGATCATCATTTGGTCATCATCAAACCATACTCGTTCATCATAATCATGTTCCGTTGTGTGTGTGTTAATCCTCGATATATAATATTATTTTTCGTTATATTACATATTATTAATTATTGCCAACAAAAAAATCGTCGTCGTCGTCATTCGGTTACGGAGGCCATTGCACCCACACTCACACACACCATCAGACTACAACAAACATCAAATAGAGGGTTATTATTCCACCCCCACTCGATCACACCCACCCCCAGCTGCAGCATATATACACACAAAAAAATGGTGTGTGTGCATAAATACAGCCATGCAATTATGGATTGCAGTGTGCTCATCAATGGTGAACACAAGATGCATATTGTGTGTGTGTGCATATTGCATCAGCAGCTGTTCCAAATTTAGAGAGCGAGTGTAGGATCCTTTTTTCTCAATCAAAATATCCAACTGACTAATAACAGGAACAAACAAAAAATATATAAAAACAGCAAAAAATGATTGTCCAAAATGAATGAATGAATGAGTGAATGGATGGTTGGATGAATTAAATCAAAACCAAAACAAAATCGAATCAATTCATGAATGAAGATGGATGAATGGATTGATAGAAAAAACAAAAAATAAGGATCCATTCAGATCCAGAAAAGAAGATACTTAAAGGTAAAATCAACAAGAAAAAAATTAATCACTGCCCATAGTAATGAACCACAAAACCATGTTTTCTTCTTGTTTGTGGATAATGTGAAAATTATGATCTTTTCGCACTTTCTCTCTCATTGAATGTTGTGTACATCGATTATTAATGATTGAAATGAGAATAAGATTCTAGGAAGCTCTCGTCTGTGGTGGTCAGCACTAGTGGTCAGTGCTTATTTAGATCCGTTGAGTATAGTTTTATGCCTCATTAGTCCACAACACGGACTCTCTCTCTCTCTCACTCTCATTTTCGGATACTCTGATGAAAGTTGCCTTAGTAGTGGCCGTCTAAACACACACAAGACAAAGTGTTGGCTCGTGCCCATCGAAAACGTAGTTATGTCTGTGTGTGTTATGTGTTTTTGTGGTCGGACGTGCTGGATCTCTATTTCTCTCCTTTCTCTATTTCGTTATGTCCATTATTTGCTTGTTTAACTGGTTATTATTGTGTTGTTGTTAAAGGCAAGTGTTACAAAGCCACACAACCAAAAGCATCTCACTTACATGACGAGACCATAAATTTTATGGCCACAAACACCAACACCAATCGACCAATATATAAGAAAAAACTGAGAACAACAACAAGAAAAATAAGGTTCATTTAGTCAAAGAGAACAACAACAACAAAACCCAAATGGTCATCATTGAGCATTGATGTGTTAGTATTGTTGTTAATATTTAATCACAAACAAGGTCAACTATAACAATCGATTATTCATTCATTTATTGAAAAGGACACGGCCACTGGTTAGATAACCGACCAACCAACCAACCAAATAACAAAACCTCTAACCCTCTCTCTCTCTATTGACCATTGTGAATTACAATAATGGCTCACACAACACCACACAATGTATCAATTGAATGGAAAAAATAGAAATAAATAGAAATACGATGAACAAATTCACACAAAACAAATATGCAGACAAACACACAAAACATGGTCTCGAATCTCTTCCTGGTCAACAACAAATTTCACGGTTTATTTTACGAACAAAAAATTCTCATCGGGAATCTTCATCAAACTCTTTTTAAATGTACAAATGTACACACACACAAAAAGATCAAATTACGTAAAGCATTTACGATAATGGACCAAAAGGGATATTATTATAATAATACAAATGAAAAACGTGCGCGCATGAACATCTCTCGTATAACAACAACATAACAGCCACGCACGCATGCACACCCATTTTACAGACGTGTTTGCATTGATCATCATCACATCCCTGGCCAACAACAACCCTAAATAATCAAAATGATGATGGTTTGGTTTGGTTGAGAATAGAATGAGACATGCATTATCATTTTATTCACTCACTCCATCACTATTAATTAAAATGTACAGAACATGAAAATGGCATATAAAAAGGATGGACAGATGATTCAATCATTTCACCATAAATGTTTGTCTCTCTCCCTATCACTCACTCTCATTGTTTCAAGAGCAAGTGTTCCAAAAAATCTATCCATTACGTTAATGAATAACCACAACGCCACTCAACATACCAAAGGAAGAACAAGACACAGAACACGACAACAAAAAAGTGTTAATGATTTCTTGTCACCATTCACTCAACCCAGTCACTCAGTCAATTAGAACAATTAAAAATGTCAGTCTTTTTTGTTATTGGTTACACAATAACGAACAAAAAAACTCGGTAAAAATTGAAATTAATTGTTTTTTGCTTGGTGACATATTACATTACATAAAATAATAATTGTTTAGTGTAAATGTGGAGAAAATGAAAAAAAACAAGCGATAAATTTTTAATTAATAAAGCGTAAAAAATTATATGTGTAAGGCGGCCCATAATGTTCTGGCCCAGATGAATTCATGCTTTATGAAACAGGCAGATGTGTGTGTGTTTGGGAGTGTGAATGAATGCTTTTCTCGGGTTTCTGAAACCACACACACAATTTGGACCACGAATGAAAGCGCTCCATAAAAATGGAACATTGTGGCTGGTTGTTGTGTTATATAATTAATTCCACTCGATCAAATGAATTCGTGCTAGTCATTAATAAACTCATTAACAAGAGAGTGAAAGAAAACATGTTTCCAAAAAAGAACCGAAACCGTCTGGTTTATTCTAGTCTTTCATTTTTTTCGGTGCTGGTTGGTGCGCTCTTTCTTCTCTACGAAACATGCACGATGATGATATAAATTAAAATCAATCGAAAACAACAAGCAAGCCAAGACCATGCTAATGATTCGATTATACCAAAAAGAATATTATTATCATCATGATGAAATGACAATGCTAGTGAATATAACGCGCTTGTCAATAATTAAAAATGACGCACCACAACACTACTACTCAAGCCATTTTCACCAATCAACAACCAGCCAGACAATGGCTCAGATCCATTCTATGCATGCCTATTCACATGATATATCTTGATGCAAGCACACGCCAAAATATTAGTTCATCATCATCATTATTATTATTATTGTGGTTGTTAAATGCTAAAAAGATATGACATGCTAATGATCGTGATAGACTGGCTGACTGGCTGTATGATTCAGACCCTAAAATATACAACCAACCACCAAAAACACAACCAAGCAAACAACAACAACAAAACCTTATACACAAGACAAGACACACACACGCGTCAATGAGAAAAGCTGACTATTTTTTGGCACATTTTTAGTTCTGGGCCCTTCTTTTGGTCATCATTAATATTAATAATAATATTCATTATTCTACACCAAAAAAAACTAATATTCAATCAGTGTGGTCGGGCATTATATGTGGGTGTTGGCAATATTTGCTTATATCGTGTAAGAATACAAGAGAAAAAAATCATTCAAAAAAAGATCATTTCGTGATTGTTGATAATTAAAATCATCGACACACCACACCACCACCATAGAAAGAATCATAATCATTAACTTGTTTTTTTATTAATCATATAAAAAAGAAAAGGTTTGCGACAGCAAGACACGAACAAAAAACACAAGATTTCATTATGATTAAACAGGTGAAAACAACAACAAACACTTACCTTAAATCTTTAAATCAAAATCGAAATCAGAGGAAAAAAATAACTGAGATTTTGCTCCCAAAAAATAATCAAAGAGAAAATCGCAAACAAGATTTTTTTGTAGGAACTTTTACCAAAACACAATTAATTTAATATAAAAAACACGCTGGATTGGTAATTTATAACAAGAACAATTAATTAATTAGTTAAAGTCAATCAGTTGAAACCGAACAAGTTAATAAATAATGAAAGCAAAATTAATTTGATTAATTAATTAAGATTAATTAATCAATAATAGGAACTTTGGTTGGCGTCGTGGCTGCAGGATGACAAAGCAAAAAAAACAACAACAATTTTTGTTATTTTTCAAAAAAGTGAGGATTTTTTTAGGAACTTTTTTTCTGAAGTTTTTTCTTATTTGTTTTTGATAGCTGAGATTTAGGAACTTGATTTTCTTCAAATAAAAAAGATTTGTTTTGTGTGTTTGGATATCGGATATCACCACATTATTGATTATTTTTTTTTAAGATTATTTAACAAATTGATGATTATAAATGATTATATTTAGGAACTTTAAATGAAAGCATGTGAGATGCTTGAGGACAGAAAAGATAGTAGGAACTTTCGTTTTAAAAAGCCATTTAGATGTTTTATGTTTTGGGAAGTATGAACAAATGTCGTATTATTATGGCTGGTCACTTGATCTTAT
This sequence comes from Tragopan temminckii, assembly GCA_028571105.1. NCBI lineage: Eukaryota > Metazoa > Chordata > Aves > Galliformes > Phasianidae > Tragopan > Tragopan temminckii. The sequence goes on from JAOWBP010058166.1 coordinate 18,005, forward strand.
CATCACATCTTGATCCATTTTTGTGCTTTTTGGATCCAGGTGAGACATCTGAATATTGTTGCTGGTGTTTTCATTCAGAAATGTCTGTTTGGTGGTTGTTTGGCACTGTTGCCTGGTCCACATGGTCCATCCTAACTGATGATGCGCCGTAGCAGACTATGTTGTTATTATTGTTGCTGTGTTGGTGTGTTATTATTTTTTTGGGAACCGACGACAACAACACAATAATTCAACATTGCAACATGCTATTCGAGATGTTGGATTTTATTTGAACCACGATGTTGTTGGTCGAATAGCAAATTGAAATGGAACAAACACATTGACACACACACTAATACACCAATGCCAAATGACTTGACTGGTTAAACGACAACCGACAAATGAAACCGATGCGCAGCCGGTGTTGATTATTTTAAATATAGACAGACAGACACACACTAAGACCAAAAATGCAAATCGCGGGACCAAAAAGTGCGAGAGAGTGAGCGAGTGTGTGGATGGGAAGCGAACTCAACTCTCAGCACTCACAACCCAAAATGAATCTTTTTTTGGTGAAACAAAAGCGTGCGCGCACAAAACCAAATAGGTAAATTGGAAGGAAGGCATAACGATTAGGAAACGAGACACTGAGACTTGGTTTGAAATGAGAGGAAATTGGAGCAGCATTGCTTAGTGAAACTTAGCAGCAGCAGCTCTGCTTAGTTGGTTCGGTCGGTCGGATGGCTGTTGTTGGAACAGACAGTTAATTTGACAATAATTGAGCCAATGCATGAATATTCAAAGTTGAGAAGAGAGCGCGCTCGTCGTCATTGTGGTAGGATTCGGACAGCACCGAATGAAAGATGAACACTGGCACACACACACACGCACGTGCAATTGCACGCACAACATTTCATTCATATATGAGACAAGCCCAAAATGGTATGGTGATGATGATGCTGAAACATTGAAACAGCTTCACGAACATCACTTGTTCGGCTTTTGGTTTGAACCGGTAATGCGCAGCACAGCGATATTGGTTTCGTTTTAGCTCGTGTTCTGTTCGACTCGACCGCCAAACGGCAACTGATGATGAGGGCCAACTTTTGGTGATGGTGATGAGAATGCGATGATGTTGTTGTTGATGAGGAGGAGGATGAGGATAATGATGAATTTGGTTCATTAGACAACACCACCAAACATACCACACCATATCACACTTTACAGGATGCTACTAGCAATTCTGGCTATATATTCGGTCTGCTTGTTTCACACAACACCAACCATGTTCCAATAGCTATATACCAACACACATTTAAGCTTTTTTAGATCCAGCGCGGTCTTTCAAACTACGCTCTCACTCTCCCAGTGTGTGTATGCAAACCAACCAAAAAAACAAAAACACTAAAAATGTATTCATGGCGCCCATTTGCATGATGTGTGATGGTCGTTAAAACAGTGTGTGTGGTGGTGGCTTGCTGTTATATAACCGTTATATTCGTTATATTCTATGCTGCTTCTGCTTTTCACCATTGCATCCGTATTTGGTCTCAACCAAATCATTATCAACCAACAACAGCAGCAGTCTATTGCAAACAAAACTGATTGCTATATGAAAAGACATCATCATATAACAGCACAACAAGCAGCTAGTTTTTGCAATTAATCGAATAAAAAAATTTTCTCTAGCGCGCGTATATACCTTCACTGGGTCGATGTTACTGCGATCTGTTGGCGTATTTTCGAAAAAAACAGAGAGATGCTCCGCCAGCATCTCTATTTTCCATGGATTCACATACATTCATTAGCGGCATTAATTAGTGCACGCCTGTACGCACATAAAGAGATACACGCAAATGCATTCGTACTCTCGCTCATTGGTTGATTAGTGACTTGGTCGGGTGTATAGCAATGTGCTTGTATATGCATATAGGCCCTATATAACTGGATTCAATGACGCCCAAACATTCTAATACTGTTAATGAAGCCTAGCGAAACAAAAACTAATTAACTATTACTAATTAACATAATTAATTAATTCAAAAATTAATTATGCAGGAAATGTTTATTATTTTTTTCTGGTTTTTAATTCTGAAATAATCAACTACCGGTAAAAGTAGCGCCATCTTTGGTTTTAAAAAAATGGTTTTAGTCGTTATATAATTAACGCATGTGAACGCATATATACCGGGAAGATGAATAAGAAAAATGCTGCCGTCCATGGACGACATAAACAGGAAATAACCAGATCCCAACACTCACACACAGAGTGCGAGAGGCAAAGCAAGTGTGCATCCCGAAATTATTTTTTTTTTAGATTTTTTTTCAAATTTAATAACTAAGTACACACTAAAAATTATAGTAAGAGTGGCACAACCTTTTGCACTAATATACCACAAGGTTCAATATATTTTTTTAAAAAAAAGAATCCAGTGTACACATGCAAATATTATTCAAGCTGCTGTTGTTGGCACGGACCAAACCAAAATGATTTTTTTTTGGTTCGTATTTTACAGAAATGTTCATGTTCGGATGTTCATAACGCTGCCGGTCATGCGCTTCTATAACAAATTATTTTTATATTTTAGGACAAAAAATTTTTTTCAAAAAAACACAACAATTTTAAAACAGTTTGCATGCCGTGTCTAGAATCTAGTTTAGGAGCAGAAGCATCCACAACAACGACAACCTAAAATATCAGCACATCCAACCAAAAAATTTAGCAAAGCAGCAGCATTAACAAAAGTTGGTTTTTTAAAAAACAACTTAAAAACAAGCGTTGATGCGCTATTGGTGAATATATAATATTGTCAATATAATAACCAAGCATAACTTAGCATCCTCAACCAGAAAACAAGAACGAATATATTTCGGGCGTCGCCATAAACCCAGCCAGCAAAAAATCAAAATAATAATTGAAATTAATGAAAAATAATACAAAAATTTACACACAGACAGGAACGTAAAAGTGGATGCGCATGCGCATGATGGAATGATTAAAAAGATGGTGTTATTATGATGATGATTCTGCTAGCTTTGTTTCATGCTTCTACCACAGCATGCAAATCAATAGCAATTGTATGGAACCTGAATGATGCAAAAATAAAAACAACGAACAGTCGACCGCGCGCGCTAGGAGAAAAAATATTGTTCAAAAACACGGTTTAGGCGTCATCCAGTGGAGGAAATCGGAACAAAATTGGCCGAAAAAAAGATATTCTAGTTTTCTTCTTAAATTTTCCTAAGAATCATTGCGTGTGTGTGTGCATATGCTCGGAGTATATGAGCAAGTGAACGAACGGGCAACATCTCAACATTGCCATTTGTTTGTATGCCAGTTTAATGGATGGCGCTAATTGCTCGTCTTTTTTAAAAAATTGCAATTTTTTTGAAAAAAAATTCAAAATAAAAACAAGCACCCAATTGCGTAAAAAACGCAGGTATTGAATTATTGAATTATTTGGTAAAAAAAATAATCGATTCGTATAAAATTATTATGCAATAGTCCAGTAAGCAAGTTGAATGAATCATCAAACATGCAAGGATTCAAAATTGGAACCTCACAGAAAAAAACACGATCAATATTGAACGAAAACACAACCAGTTTTAAGAATCTTGTTTTTGCTTAATTAATATATAGCAACAACAACAACAAGAGTAGAGTGGTGTATTGCCATAACATGTAATTAGAATTAATTTTAATTATTATTCTTTCATTATAATTAATAATAATGATGATGATGACGATAAGATGATGCTAAGTCATTATTACTTTAATATATTTTATTTCTAGCAACCAGCCGCCATCATTTAAGATGTTATTCTATAGCGTTTGTGTGTTGGTATAATTACCCAAGACACACACACACACATCTACATTAATTTATGCTATAATTAAATGTCATTATTTAATTTGAATAGCAGAGAACAAAAATGTTGTTTCACTTGGATGTTTTTTTTAGCATCCACAATAATTACACCAAGCAAGCTTTAGTTTAAAAAAACGTGTGGCCATTTGAATCTTCAACCTAATATTAATCGAACAAGAACAGAATTCAAGTTTTCTTGTTCGTTAGTAGTTTGGTTCATTTGTTGGTTGGTTGGTTGTCGATAATCGTGCCATTATTAAACGTAATATTAATCGATAACACAAGCAGCACTATGCACAAAGGCGCTATTTAAAATTAATATGCACACCACCAACAACATATTATAATGTGTCTTTCACTCACTAACAGTGTGAGTGTGTGTTATACTATTTTAATTGCTTTTTTAAATATAAAAAATATATGAAGAAGAGGCATCCTAAGAAGAACTTTTCCCTTTTGTTACCCCCTTGAATACTTAAAAAACAACGTTTTTTTGTTCAAGCTTCTGTTGGTGATTACAGCACTCTCTGCCATAACAACAAAATAGAATAGGAAGCGACCAAAGATGGTTTCAAGCTGTAATTAAACACGTCTTTTTTGCTTGATTCGTACATACTAGAAGCCATTAATGCGATTCATCAAACCAACACACAAACGAGAAAAGACATACACTACAATATAAATAATATTATTACAAATTAATGGCATATACAACAACGACAAATCAGAAATAGTGTTTGGCGTATTCTCAATCACACACCAACCAACCGACCAACAACAGCAATCAAATCAGCCCGCGACAATAATAATAAAGCAAAAACAAATCTAATAATGCATTATTATTATGGTTGTTGTTTTTTTCTTGTTGTTTTCGTTGTTGTTGGTAAACTCTTAGAATCAATCAACATCATGTTGGATATTCCCAAAATGATCAAAGCAAAATTAATTGCAAAAATATAACCAATTATTGCAATCATCAGTAGATGCGGCCATTACTCATCATCAGATACAACAAACAAAATTTATCCACAATAGCATAGCAATAGCATCCTACTATTATTCTTTTATGATTGGTTGAAAACTACGCCACCTGGCTCCGCCCATAATTTAAACATTCAACCAATACAAACAAACAGCTTTAAATGCCAATGAATATTATATAAAGAATTTAATTTTTTTAAAACAGACCGACAATATGATTTTGTTTTCGGTATTTATTGTTTGAATGTTTTGCCGCAAAGAATGGTCTATCCAAGGAATCAATGACCATTTGCAGGTTTCCTTTTGAAGATATTTTGCCTTTGCTGATAATGCTGATGATGACCAAGGGTGCTAAGAGCTTTAAAAAATTGTTTTCTCTTCTATTTCTCTTTATTGTATGTTATCTGTGCGAGTATTCGTTTGAAAATAACCGAAAAACGAAAGCTATAAAAAGTCAAATAATAATGAAACAAAGCATGAATCACAGCGCATCACAGCATTAAACAAAACAAAGCTTATTTTGTAACTTTCGAATAGTTACAGACTCTGGTGGGCACACGATATGTTGTGTTATGTTTGGTTCACACTATGTCGTCAATAAAAATGGTGTTGTTAATGTTTGATGCAATGGTAATTAAAAATCTTCAAAATAAAACTCTTAAAGCACCTGACAGGACCAGTGTGTGCACTGGAAAAAACTTTAATAATAATAGTGAACAACTTTAACACCTAATTGCTATTTGAGTTTAATTAGTCTTTGAGGAAGAATATTTAAAATGATGCTGCTACAACAACACACAACATTGTCAGAATGTCCGAATGTTGAACAACCGGCCAAACCAGCAATCTTGTCGAATCGCTGTGCAAACAATAAACCAATCAAACTAACTTACAAAGAAAGACCGGCTCTAATATAGCAAATGCAAAAGAAAAAACATTTGTGCATTTAATTTACGTTTTTTATATATTTAGCTGTTTGTGTTTAATTCATTCAGCAGTAATGCTTTGCAATCACCATTTTTTGATCCGACAATGAACGATTTGGCGAACGAATGAACAAGTGCAGCACAAAAAAAGAAGAGGTGGCAATATTATAATATTATTATAATCGCAATGCCCTCGTAAAACAAATGTGAGATAGAGATCGGGTTATATATAAATTTCATTCGCTTCTCATTTTGACCATTGAGGCGGGATACTAATTAAACAAGGTTCCATTGTAGACGCCAACTATAGGAGGACCAAACACAACCAAAAACCAACCAAACAGAATCCAGAGAATACCAGAGTAAAATAAAACGAGCCCAGCCCAACTTCATTAATTAAAATATTTTAATTAGGAAATCAGTGCGCAATACAGTGAATGCAACCATCCAATGAAATAAACGAAAACAGAAGAACGAAGAAGCAAATTGTGAAAGAGCGCCAGGAGGGTAGCTTGCTTCCTAGGGTTATAATAATGAATGAATGGAATCACTTCCACATAAACGCACACCAATATACACACCAACAATCACAGACAATAGCACACACTGAATGAGAGCGCCAAATCACAACAACCAGAAAAAAATCAAGCCTCACCTCTGGACCAAAAGCAAAATCGGATAGTTCCATTTTGGAACAAATGCATACAGAGACAGACAACTTATACGGCCTGGTTGTGCGTTGGATTGAATAATTAATGGTGTAGTTTCATTCTCTCTACTAATTAGAGACAAGGCACACACACACAGACACTGGCATAGAGAGAATCTCACTCCATTCTATATAATAATATAATAATTTAGGCACACAGAATCACAGAACAAATATAAGCGAACAGAATATTCTGCTTATGGCCTTTACATTTTAAAAATGCAACCAAATTAAACAAAAGAATTCATTTTATTTCATTGAGAATGCCGAACCAGAATCTATATATTCCTGTGTGTGTTTGTATTCTCAAAAAACAAATATCAGGTTCAGAATCATCAAAATGTTTCAAACAATTGCCAAAGCAAAAAATAAAATAAGTCAACATTTCAGGAAAAAAAAGAAGAAGAACAATTATACCGAATGTGTGTGTTGTGTATATTTCTTTTCTGGTAATTGGACGATGCTGTATTTTTTCTTCTTCATGTTACACACATAAAAAACATGGAAATAACATCAGAAAACCTGAAAACACACTCTCTCACACACACATTCATATACAATTATAATTTAAATTTAGATTGAGCAATTAAAACTATATAGGATAACAAACACACAAATGTCAAGTCTGCAATGTGGAATGGATGTGGATGGTGAAACAAAAATTTGTCATTTGGAATGCAGGAAAATGTAGTTGTGTGTGTGTGT
>JAOWBP010058200.1:13117-30523 GCA_028571105.1 Tragopan temminckii
AGAAGAATCAAAGAATCCAAGTTCCAAGAAAAGAATTTCTTTTTGTTGTTGAATTGTTGTTGTATAGCGTTTCAAAGTTTATTATTGTTTTTATCATCAACAATGGTTCAATAACACAAACAACCAAATCTTTAGGGCCAAAAGAAATGAAATCAAAACGAAACCAGATCATAAAGATTTGCTGTAAATGATCTATAGCTCTGGTTATGGTGGGTGCTGTATATCTCGGTGCAATAATCAAAACACCAGCGGCAAATATAATGTCCGTTTTTTTTGCTATGTCTCACTGTCCTAATAGATTATTATAAAGTTTATGGCCCAGTCTTGATTGAATCGAATTAATATAAATGTGTGGAGAGAGCGAGCAATCGAAAACCAAAGTGAGACATCTTTTTTCTTTTTTTTTCTGGCAGTGTCCATTGCTGGTCGTGTGTCTCATGTCGTTGGCCGGATTGCCTGTCGTAGTTTTTTGTGTTGGTGAAAGCATCCTGAATTGTTGTTTGAATTGAATTTATTTTGTTTCGTTTCGATTAGCTGCTCTGCTCTGTCTGTCTGCTATTTCGGTTAATCAATGTGACTTTCTCTCTCTTTTTTCAAAACGGAACAACGCCAGTCGACTTTTCATCCAGACTTAAGCACAAGGTTTTTTGACCATTCGTTGGATATAAATGCTCAAGCTTACTGTAAAATATAAAAGAAAGATAAATAGATGATAAATTTCACAAACAGCTATAAACACAAAAGAATTCTTTTATTTTTTTTTGCAAAACTGTTGTTATTAAGAAACGACATTTATGAATATTTGATTGAGACATTAAAACGACAATGACACACCCAATATAATAATAATACAAGTTTTCCATCATTAAACAAAAACAAACAACCATCAAGCTTCACATGGCCGGTTGGTTAGTTTGTTCACCGATTGACCGAGTAGGGTGCCTAAATATAAAAAAATAATCCTCGTGAATTTTTTTTCATTTTCATGGATCGTGGTAATCGGATCATTTAATCAGTGAGACTATTTAATGCTGATAAATTAGTCAATCATCTAATAATATTGCATACAACGGACTAAAACTGTACAACAAAACGTGTGTGTGCAATTTTTGTGTTTGCGTTTTATTGTTTATTATTTGTATCAATAGATTTAGGAAAATTGTTCATTGTGCTCGTGTTTAGGATTAGAACATTGTGACCAAACATTTCGCTTTCACAAATATAGCTATAACAAATTGTCATTATCAAATGATGAATTACTCTTGACTGCTTTTTTGAATATTGTTCTTTTTTTGGAATCATTTTCTCACCAAACAATAACCAAATGGTCCAGAAACAAAGTCGATTAGTAAATTAAAAAATTTTACTAAAAAAATAGCCAGTTTTCCAACTTGTCCGAAACTGGCTAAATCAGAAAATTCCAATCATGATCCTCATGATCATAGAGATTAGACAAGAATTTCATCAATTTGATAATGGAATATGATTTAGTTAACTAATATCTAATTGCAATTAAATCTAATAATCAGAATCCATAACAATCACTTTCAAAGCTTCATTGCCAAGCTCAACAACAAAAATATAAAAACAGAAGAATTTTTTTTGTTGTTGTTTTGTGTGTGTGTGATTTTCAATTTTGTTTCCACCACACAACAGATCGTTATCAATTATTTTTTTGACAAGTGTGATAGGTGATAGGTGAAAATACAAAAAATAGTTGCTATATGATGAAATGTGATGTGATGGTGTTGTTGAGATGTCACCCTCTCACTCTTAACATTTCGGTTGTTTGCTTGTCAAAAAAAAAGAAACCTATTTTTCTGGTTATTATGATTTTGGTTTTGTGTGATTGTCAGCCAAGCAGACAAAAGTATTTCAATTAACTGACTGACTGGCAACAACAACAACAACAAAAACTTGCTGCCAAATTCAAGCCAAACTGATGGAGTGAATGATGATTTGCCTGTGCATGGAATCAATAATATATTTGTGGGTGTGTGAGTTCTTGAAATGATGTTTTTTTTAGAAAAAACCGAATTCTATTATTCATCAAGTATTATGTTACATTTTTTTATATTAACATTTTTTTCACTTTTAAGTCTTTTAAAAAATTTTTTTTGTTGTCAGCAAAATCATCAGAATAATAATAGAATGATGTATTTTTTCTATTTTTTGAATGATGTTTTTGTAATATTCTGAATGTATATGAGAAGAATGTTTAATCATAAAAAATTCCAAGCCAAAAAACACATCATCAAACTTGATCTATTAGTGAAATTGTAACACAATATACACAGGATAAACGAATACCCAGAAAAAAACCATCAGCACATAAGCTGATTTATTTTTTTTAGGATTCTTTTTCACATTAGAACATTGAATGGTTTCGGTTTTTTTGTTGTATGATGAATGAATACAAGATACAACCAAAACATCCGCAAAATAATTAGTAATTGTGTATGTTACTTTGGCGTTATTATTAAATAATAATCAGTTGTTAATGATTAAACAAATTAACGCAAAACTAATGTGTCACACTAAACATAATAGCATTGCATTCAAGGTCTTGAAAACATAGAATATAATACGATATATCAATCAGAATACAGACTAGATCATAATAATAAAGTACCATGCCATAATAATGTGCCTGTGTGTTATAACGTTGATAAAGTGTCGATGTCTCATTATTAAAAACTTTTTCTTAGTTTAATAATAATAAAAATGTGTTTTTGAATGGATAAGATAACGACCATTTATTTTTGGCAAACATCATCAAAACCAGGTTCCATAAATATAAGCCTGATATAATTTCAGTAGATTTTTCTTCCGATTTTGTTCACCAATTTTTCTCATTCTTACGCTCTTGAACAACAAAAACCATTTTTGTTGTGTGATCATTTTGTGTTGTATGGTTTGTGGTTAGTATGAGATAACAGAGTTCGCTTCTCTCTTGATGAACACTTTTCCGGTTCAGACCATTCATCCAATTCATTCGTTTTTTTGTCATTTGATTTCTTTTGTGGAAACACGAGCAAAAACTAAATATCACCATTTATGTTTAATATTGATCATTTTTAATGATCATTTATGATAAAACCTTCAATGCTCAATATTCTGCCTAACCTAACAAACCAAACCTTACCAGTTAATTACGGTTAGTGTTAAATTTATTTTTACAATTAAACAGTTTGTATGGGTTGGCAGACAGATGGCCAAACATCGTTTTATGGGTGGAGATTAATTTAATTACATTTTAATCACTTAATCAACAAATTGATTTATCACATAAGCACAAACAATACAAATTTTAACAAATTAATTTATATAGAGAGAAAACTAACCAATCAATAAAAAAAACACAATAACCAATTTTGATAATTTGCTGCTTATAGTTTTTTTTCGAAAAATTTGGTGGTGATAATCGGATTAAATGCGGAATAGTCTCTCTGGCACACACCCACCACCACACCCACCAAACACAATGCCACATAATAACTAAATCCAAAATAATAATAATTTAAAATAACTATTATTATTTTTGTTTTCATTGTTTACCTAATTTATTTATATATTTTTTCTTTCTTTTCTATTTGATTATTTATCTATTTAGTTAGCTAGTTAGTTTTGGTTGTATGAGTTCTACAATAATAAGCTGATTTGAACAACATTATACACACACAGACAGCCTGGCTGGAACAACACAAAACAACAAGCAAACAATATAAAATGTGGCCGACAAACTGGCATTATAAAACCAAGCCAGAGTCAATTCATCCTGCCTTTCTATTGTTGTTGGTTGTTGTTCGGCTGTTGTATTATTATTATTTTTCATATAATAATAAATCAGAAGAATATATGAAGAAAAAAACCTGTAATAATAATCGTCTTAGCCAAACACACACAGCCAAACAACTGTCTATTGTCATATTGTTGTTGATGTTGATGAATAGAGAGAAAGCAAGTAATAGATATCCTGACAAAATGACTGAAAAATTGAGTGACTGGGATGCCTGAATGACGAACTATGTTTCACTGATTTTGGCTGGCAAATGCTCTCTACAATGGTATGGCCAAAACAATAATATAACGATAACGATAATAATAAAATGCAACAAACAAGCAACAAAATGATCCATTTCACAATGGAACAAACAACAACAACATTGTGTTGCATGATCATCTATTCACCAACGTTTCTTGCTTGCTTGTTTTTTTTAATTGTCCAATTCAATGAAACATGATTTGTGAAAAATAATTTGAAAAGAATAATTGGGTTATGAATTTTTTGGGGAAATATAATCCAAACAAATATCATTGAATTTTACTGAATTGTTTGGTGGTCTGTAAATTTGCTGATAACAGAATAAGCTGTGTATTTTTATGTTGGATTGGACGATGATGTTTTGGAGAAATTTATCCATTGAATGATAATTGTATATTTTGTCATTGTTGTTGTTATTATAAGCTGATTATTGCTATTATACAACCACAATAACAATCACTGTAATCATATTTAAACATTGATTTGGTTTGCTTTTTGGAGGTGGTCTTCTTGTCTTCTTGTCTACATTCATCCAAACATAATCATACCAAACACATGATAATTAACCAAATATAAATGATTCTTTTTATTAATAATAATCAAAATAATCGATATACAATTGATGGTAACAATCATTGATTGGTATGTGTCAATCAATCAAACTGTAAATCAATTCAATACAATTCAACCAAACAATGCAATCATACCGGAAAAATGATAAAAATGGTCAATTTTTTTGTTTGATGATTTGCCATCGGCAGGTAATTATTAGATTAAAAACCTCAAGATTCTCACCCTGAAATCATTCTGACTTTATGGTAAAAATAACTATCTTTGGATTCTTTTCCTGAGCTTTAAATTCTGTATAAATAATTTTTCTTGAATGATTTTTTTATATTCACCATAAATTTTGTTTTCAGTTTATTTGTTGTACAATAAGATCCGTTACAAAGACCAGACAACAACAATGCCACCACCAACATTGGACAAAATAATAGAAAATATTTTATATGGCAGCACGACAATTGCTTTTGGGTGATGATGATTCAACGGAATTTATATATGATCATCAACAAAAATGTTTGTGTGGAAGATGGTCGAAATAATAATAATAATAATACGTAATGATAACAATAACAGAACACAATAGAGGACGTACAAAGACACACACAAAAAGCACACACACAATGCTTTGGGATGTGAATGAATCGGCCAATCAGAACAATGTATAAAAAAAATAAAAGAAGAATGTGGAGAAGTGAAGAGTGAAGTGACTGGGCACATACACACACAGTGCTATGCTGTGCTGTCTGTTCTACATTCAATTCACATACAGCACACACAAACAGCACAGTGGGATTGTACTTGGGCGGCAATTATGTGTGCTTGTGAGCGCGCATTTGCCAATAGAGTGAGAGAGAGAAACACTAAAAAGGCAGAACAAAAGCAAAGCGCGAAGAGAGAGAAGAAAACGAGACTACAAAAAGTCCTGACAAACCGTTCGTCAAATTCAGTCGGTTTTCAGCAGTCAAGTGTGTGTTTTGTGTTTGTGGCTTTTCCATTTATTTTGTAATTGCTCTGTTTTTTTTTTTGGTTGTTGAATAAGGTGATGAAAAAACAATTGTAATTGAATAGAAAAATTATCATCATTTGCTGTATCACAATCAGACCAGTGTTCAACAGTGGCCATTCTTCTCAATTTGCCAAAAAAAAAAATTTCTTCTTCTTTTTGTTACCTGAATTGACAAGCAACAATTTTTGATCAGATTTTGTTTCGTCATTGGACAAGCATCAATTATATTGTCAGCACGGATAATTCCAAATTTTGTTTTTGATAGTTTGTTGTAATGAAACATTGTGCAGTGTGTTTCTGTGTGAGTGCATGCTTGTTTGTCCATCAACACAATTATATTGTCTTGTCTGCAGTAAATTTGTTGTTGTTGATCTGGTAGCGTCCATCCAAAACACACACATCAACATCATTAGTCTTCTCTGGTCTCGTTCTGACGCCAATTTCTTCCTTATGATGACTGATTATGTGATTTCATTTCTTGTTGTTGTTGAATGTTGTCTTGATTTGATGTTCATTGTCTATGATTAAACTAAGTTAGTTGCTTGGTTATATTTCAGTGTGTGTGTGTGTGTCTATCTAATCAACATTCAACAAAGCAAGCATTTATTCAATCATTCCCTTCATCATATCATCTGCTTGGTTATGATTAACATCATAACAAGACAACAAATTTGTTGAATATAACCAGTTGTCTTGGACAAATCTCACTTTATTTAATAAAAAATAACAATTCTTGTCTACTAAACAATTTATTAAGGAGCACTAAACAGAGTGAAATAAGCTCATAAGAATATAATTCATCAAATGTTAATCATAAACAGTAATCATCACCAGCAACAGGATAATAATCACCACCATCTTTTGATCGGCTCCAAAATGACGATGAATACGGCTATGTTAGCAAACAAGCCAAATGACCATGTCAAACGGCCAATGAATGCTTTTATGGTAAGTTGTCCGTTTGACGGTTTGTCTGTGTGTGTCCAAATCAATCACCAATCTCTCTTCTGATTGCTTGCACTAATTGGCTGTTGGCAAATTAACAAGTTGCAGCTTGTTTCTAACGCTTTGTTATTTTTTTTGATCAACTTTTATTGATTAGGTATGGTCACGTGGACAACGACGCAAGATGGCCCAAGAGAATCCAAAAATGCACAATTCTGAGATCAGTAAAAGACTTGGAGCCGACTGGAAACAATTGACCGAAGCCGAGAAAAGGCCATTCATTGATGAAGCCAAACGTCTGCGAGCCTTGCACATGAAAGGTAATCATTACATGCCAGTCTAGCTCATTCATTCTCTATGATTCTTATGTCATTATTAGCGGCTGGTAAGGTTGTTGTGATGGCCAACCTGTCATTATAACAATACTAACCGACCGAATATTCACACACAATATAGACAGGGACACAGTGTTAGTCTTTGTTTTTCCAAATTGAATTTCGAGCAAAATTTGAGTTTTACCCTGAAATTTTGGTTAGACTTTAAATCATAATAATTACGTTACGAGACGGACTCATCTCAACCAATTGTCTTTTCTTTTTGATTTCTCCGAACGTTGATCACATAGAACATCCTGATTATAAATACAGGCCTAGACGTAAACCAAAGCCAAATGTAAGTGCAGCTCCAGCCAGCAACACAACCAGCACGGCAACCAATGGCAAAAAAGAACAAACCAATCAAATGTCAAATAATGGTTATTCACAATTAAATTCAAACAATACATCTTACAATATATCGGCATTTGATCCGCTTTGTGGTCTGTCAGCCAACGTATTTTCAACAAATGGTCATGCTACACAGCAAAATGGCTTCGGCACAACTGCCAACAGCGAACATGGTGGCACACAAGGAAGTAATGAATCGGAGAAAGCCGCCACAGCCCGTTCCTTCCCAGCACTAGGTGTTCCGCCAATGTACGCTCCCATGAATCCGATGGCAGCAGCGGCAGCTGCAGCAGCTGCTGCGGCAGCCGCAGCGGCAGCATCAAACAAACTACCTTGTCAACTGAGTCCAGCCGGAATGAAACCGAACGTTAATGCTCAGAACAACAACGATCCATTCAATCAGTTCTTCGGCAATCATCCGAATTCATTTTACAACACCAGTTCACTGTTGTCCACATTGTCCAATGCAGCTGCGGCACAAAGTCAGAACCCATACAATCAAATCAATTCAATTGGATCCAATTATGGTCTGAACGGGGCAAGCAACACAGTTTGTAGTACGGTCTCATCTCCCTATTCATCATTATCGCAATCCATACAAACCAGTGCATCGATGGCCTCAAATACGACCCCAGCCACATCATCACCATTCACCGATTTTCGTAGCAATCCATTTGCAGCAGCATATCTGATGATGAAACCAGAAGATCGACTATCATCATTGGCCAAGCTATCACCACCACAATTAGTATGAGCCAAACAAAATCAATCTTCATAACCAAACCACCATCATCATCACCATTCTTCAATCTTAATTTGCCGTGTGTGTGTGTTTTATTATTCTTTGTTTTATGATCATCTCATCAATCGGCATGCAGCCCACATATCACATTATCATTTTGTGGTCACTACCAAAAAACAACCAACAACATTCCACGTAAAAAAAATTTCCACTTTTATTTATATATAAAAAAACATAAAAATTATCCACGACGATAAAAAAAGATGATAATTATAAAGACAACCAGACAACGAATTTTTGATCATTTGATTCTTGTTAGTCAACTCTTTCTTTTTTTAATTATTATTGATCATTTATTTTGTTTTTTTTCTTTGGTGTAAATAAACAACAAATTATTGCCCATAATAATTATATTTTGGTGGTATTCATTGTTTTTAAAAAGCCACAACTCTTTTTTGTAGAATAATTTTAAAAAATTATTAATTTTTTCTTCTATAATTAAGAAATAAATTTTTAAAAAAAAACAATAGCAGACTATAAAAAACTATTTTTTCTATTCATTCAACTTGAAAATAATTTTTTTCGTTGAATTTTGATGCTTGGAACATTTTTTCCGACTCATTTGCTTGCTGCATTTTCGCTGTATAACAAACAATTTTCAAAAAAAAAAGTTAAATATAAAAGCATGAAAGCGCACTAACCGCACAATTCTATTGCACTATTCAAATCATTCATATTCGCATTCTCGCATTCACATTCATTCACACATTTTCATTTCAAAGTGCGAAAAAATTCTTTACGCCAGTCAACAACAACAATCGAGAAAAAACGACAACAACCAAACAAAAATATGTTTTTTTTTTGTTGTATCTTTTGTATATTTTTATGGTGATTATTTTAATAAAAAAGAAGATAGAATGCAGGGATTCTAGCTGGGGTACTGGTCCTCCACAAAAAGTGTCCAGAATATTTATAATAGAAAATACAAAATTTGATAGTTTGAAGATTTTTTGGATCACTTGTTTCTATTTTTTGTTGCTCTTGTTTGCCATTCTAATGTGCATTATTTTGTGTTCCAGAAAACAACTATACAACATTGAAAAATATTGTGTGTGTGTGTGTGTGTGTGCTTGTTGTTTAGAAGTATATTAAAATCGATAGTTGCTCAACAATACCCGACTACAAAAAAAATAATAATAAACCCAAAAAAGAAAGGAAAAAAGAATGAGAAATGAATGAATGAAAAGGAAGATAATGACAGACAGGAATTCTGAATTGTGTGTGTTTGTGAAAAGCGTGAATTCAGCACCATGGCCAGAGATATCAAACACACAAGCTAACAAATACAGACAACAACCCCAACATCTACAATAACAATACTCCTAAATAATAACAACAAAAGACCACCACCACATTGCCAGAAAAGATGCGAGACAGAGAGAAAATGATTTGATTTTGGCTGACACATTTGTTGGTTGGTTAGTTGGCTGGATCGTTTTTGGTTTTTTGTTGGATATAACAGCCCGGCGCTGTTGTTATTGTGTTTTTGTGAATCAACAATAACAACAACAAAAAAATCGAATTGAAATGAATGCCAACAACAACAACAAATGTGTCTATGAATGGTTGGCTGTCCAAACAACAAAAGTGTTGTCCACAAATGAGAACGTGTTTGATTGAATGAGAATGGTTCCCTTTTTGTTTGCAACGAACCAAAACAATAAGCTGAATGTTCAATAGAACATCAAACATCAAACAACAAACTATAACTAATCGACAGACCCACCAAAATACAAACAATTGACACGATTCAATTTTACCGAAAATCAAATCAACCAAAAGTGTCAATTATATTTAACGACAATTCCAAGAAGAAGAGAAAAAAAAGTAATTGAAACAAAATGTCACATTCACCAAAATACGATCTCATTGAAGAAAAAAACTAAGATATTTCGTAGTCAATTTAGATTAAATGATGAATTAATATAATTTGAATGTGTTTAGAAATTTTTTCTCTATCTCTCACATAAACTTTCAATAATAATTGATGAAAAAAACGATGTCCAATTTCCTATTTACAAAATTTTTTTTTTAATTTCGTTTTATCGTTCCTGTATAAACCTTTTTCTTTTTAACAATTACAAACATGAAAAAGGATCATCAAGGTTCTTGTTGTTATTGTGATATATTATATAATAAGATGTATTGTGTGTGTGTTGAATGGAGGAGACAAATTGGTAATTGTTCAACAAAAATGATGCTTTCCAATCCATTCAATACGCCAACACAATGACAAAAACGGTATTTGTGTTTATTTGTTTTGTTCGTCAGCAACAGGAACATCCTCTTCTTATTTTTCACTCACAAAATGAATGAATGAATTTGACATTGGCATATGGTGGTTTATAAAGTTGTTGTCGTTTGGCATCATCTAAATTTTTTGTTTGTGAAAAATATGAAAAATGACGACCAAGACCACAATGGTCACAATAACACAACAACAACAGGTGGTTGCGACAATCTTTATAAAAGATAATCTACAAACATGCACAAATAATCCATAAAGCATTCATTCATACAATTCAATTCAAATATTGAAATTTCTTCTTACTTTTTCATAATAAGAAAAAATAAGGATGCTTTCTCTCTCTCTCGTAGATGCTAAACGGTGATATTTATTGTGTGATTATATAATAGTGGATCATCATATTTCTATGAGTGCAAATACGATGATGATCCGGCCTTAAGATTTATTTTTTTTTCTTTAAAAATTTATATTGTCTATAAAATGAAGACATAATTTATGATAATGGACAATGGACAACACAACAACGGTCAACTGAACAGCATATTAGACAATCATCATGAAAACACACCCGGTGAGAGGGAGAGAGAGAAACGGATATGCTCGATTGCATATGTGATGATGATCACCACCACCATTGATCGTTATTGTTGATTTTTGTTGTTTGGGACTGTTGTATAATAAAAACATAGATAATAACGAGCTAGTGTGTTCTACACCACAATAATAATAATCTATTTAATTTTATAATAATATAATGTTGATGATGATCATCATAATCATCAAGCACAAATGATTTTATGGCAATGCACACCACCACCAGAGAGCAATCATCAAATCCATTACATTTATTCGTTTGTTTGTTTGTCCGCTTGTTCGTTGTAGTTGACTAAATCATAGGACCAGAAAATAAAGAAGAATAATGAGAATAGGCACACACTGCAAAAAATACAAGACTGGCCAAGCAAATCATCATCGAGAGAACCAAATTGAGTGCTACTAATAATGTTCCAGATCGCATATTTATAACACGGACAAGATCTCTATTTTCTGTGTTAATTTGTGAAGCAAATAATGACATTGTAATGTGTGGTCAGCACCAGAAATAATCTAATTTTTGTTGTATATGCAAATAATAAATGATAATAATAGCACAATAATATAAAAATACACAACAACACAATATATTTTTAGGATTCTTCCATGTGAACATAACAACAACAACAACATTGTCATGAAAGCCGAAACATTCATCGAGCTAAAGCAATGGTTCATCATGATGGTTTGCTTTGATTTTTTCTCTTGGTTGTTGTTCATCCTTATCCAGATTTATATTTTGGAGGCATTTTCAATTTTAGCATTTCTTGTTTTTTTCTATGGTGTACAATGTGAATTATGAGCTTTGATGATGATGATAATGATCCACCAACACCACCGCCATACAACAACAAGCATTTTTTTGTTATCCGAAATATAACATAAAGTTCCGACATTTTTTCGTGGCTATTCACGAACAAACCACAACAATAAAACAAACCACACAGGACGAAACACGACAGGACATGGACGATATTTTAAAAAAAATATAATACAAAACAGTAGATTAAAGCAGCACACCAGACTAGTGTGCATGGTGATTCATAATGCAAGCTTTCTATAATCAATAACTCATCATCATCATCGACAATTATTCTGTGTGTAAATTTTTATCAATGAACCAAACAACCATTCACTCAGCCGACAAACCAATCATCTGGTGGTTTTGCACGTTGTCGACCCGACCAAACAACAATAATAATAATCCTGTTGATGATAATCATTACACAAAAAAATGAAGCCATTTTAAAGCCAAAATCATAACACACAGATGCCGTATTGACTCTTGTCTTCTCTCAATCCTAAATGGTGCTTGATTGTAGGTTTTATGCTTTAAGAAAACAACAACAAGAGGGACCAGAGAAAAATATTGAACGTCCTAATGCATATTATTTGTTCAATTATTACCGTTGTTGTTGTTCATTGTTGGTGAATGTTTCAAAAAAAACTGAATGAATGACTAAGTGAGTGACTGAGTGAATGTGAATGGTGGCCGGGTCGTCATCGAAAAAAAAATAAGACTAGGCTCATCACATTTCCGATTGCATGAAGCTTATTGATAGAGACTGACTGCAAAACGATCAAACCTTTTGTGTGTGTGTGATGAACATGTTGTTCAACAACAATAACTAATAACTGTTCGCTTGTATTGACGATTGTTCTATTCAATTATGATATCCCTCTCTTTATGCAAGGATAGTTTGCTTGTTTGTTTGTCTCTTTGGCACAAGGGTCAAGGGACCAAATGAGAAAGTATTTGTATTAATCAAATATCTCAACACATATGGATCATGGCAATCTTGTTGTTGTTGTCATATTATCGTTAACAATCAACACTCAAAATTACCGTACAAAAAAAACTAAGATAAAATTAAGATCTAACATTAAAATACAAACACACACAAATATAAGAATCACCAAAAAAGAGACAAAAAATAAACTCTCCCACAAACCAAGCAAATATTGCTCTTGTTTAGTGGTTATTATTATGGTGGTGGTTGCAATCTATTATGATTCTCTCTCACTAAACATGATCAATATAAATAGAATAATGAAATATCTTATCATGTCTAGTATCATCTCACTCTTGTGACAAAATATACATATAAATCTTAATAAATATAGCTATTCTTTGAATCATATCATATTATAATGACTTGGTTTTTTTTGTCAAGAGGCTGATGATCATCTGATGATGATGACTGTTGCATATTTGCATAGAGTTTTTTATTATAATGTTCTGTGTATTTATGGGTCTGTGTGCCTGTATGTGATTGCATGCCTAAATAAACTTACAATGATTATAAATAATACACCACAAAAAAGGCCAACAAGATAATAGAAAAAAATTCATATTTAAGAAAG
The DNA here is from genome assembly GCA_028571105.1 of Tragopan temminckii. Lineage (NCBI taxonomy): Eukaryota > Metazoa > Chordata > Aves > Galliformes > Phasianidae > Tragopan > Tragopan temminckii. The sequence goes on from JAOWBP010058200.1 coordinate 26,414, forward strand.
CAATTTGGTTTTTTGTTGAGATCTGAGATCTCTGTTTAACAAGAGACATTTTTTATAACATTGAATGGAAATTTGTTATACAATAAAAAAACAGCAACCTACATTAATTGAGAATATCCTTTTTAACAAAGATATATTAGATGAATGGATGCCTGTCTATTTTATTAACAAACAAACACGCGTTGCCTTATATCATTTTATTTCAATTATAACAAAAAAATCATAATTGATCCATTTGATTTATATCAATTTTCAATTGAAACATAAAGCAGACAGATTAGCATTTGATTGGCACACTCACACGCACTTAAAAAAGCTTGTTGTTGTATAGTTGATTTCCTCATTGTTCAAGCTTTTGTCCAATTTCAATCACTGATTTTTGCTTTGCTAAAAAATCAAATAGTAATTTATATTTATTAAGGATAATTCAATTCATCAAAGCATTCTTCACGCAATCAAAATACGAAAAAAAACAACAACAAGACACCAACAAAAAAAGATTCCATTGCCAATATTGTCCATAAAAAACATTTAGTAAAGTCTTAGAGACAATTGATGAAAGTTGCATCAAATAATTCATGAATTAAGAGACCAATATATGAGTGATGAAACCTTGTTGGCATCATGAATAGAAGCAAACATAATAATGATATAATGGTGGTCTGGTGGTGATCATTAACCAACCATACAACAACCAAAACAACATGGTCCCAAAAGGATGATGACACGAATGTCTATTGTATGTCATTAGTCCCAGATGTGCCTAGAAATCTTTTTTTGTCCAATTGAAATGATTAGATCAGACAAACAGAAACACAAACACAATCATAATGCAAATGCAACATAATGTCATTTGGGCTCTGTTCTGTTCAGTTCTATGGTCTTCTGACCTTATAAGGTTAATAGTGGCAAATTGTCATTGTGTGTGCGTGTGTTATTGTAACAATTTCGGTTACAATCAATTGGTCAGTGAATTGGTAGCTTTGTCAATGACCGGCTGTGAGTTTCTGGAACAACAAACATGAATAATATTCTCCAATAATTGATTATGGTTTATTATATACCAAACAACCCATTCAACAAAACCCGACCAAAATTTTTGGTTAGTTAGTTGTAGCATTTTTTATATAACAACTTATTTACATTAAATTCAATATAGAACTTTAACAAACACATCAGGATGGTTGAACGATTATTGCAATTGTTTGTTTGTTGATTATGATTTGTGTAGTGTGGTTTATGTGAGAGAGAGAGATAGAAGCACACACTAAAAGACAAGAGAAAAAGGAAACTTTAGCAGACAATGGCAGACAACAACAGCCACAATTGTCATCGAACAAACATCATCATCATAATAAAAAAAAGAAGTCTGGCCAACCAAGAACCACCACAATGGTCCATAATAATCAAACAAACACACAAACAAAATCATCATATAATCAGTTGTTGCATTCAATCAACATGATCATCATCATCATGGTTATTGTGAGCAATAGCATTATATATTATATTATCATCATTATTGTTGCTTGTTGTTGTTGTTAATCTTTGTACAAACATACACACACAAAAAAACTTGAGACAATCAGTGTATAGAAGATAGAAGCAGAGAAAAAAGCCAGTCGATTCATGGCTGAATGGTTATTATCATCATCATTATTATTATCATCCTGCAATAATAATAACATTGTTGATTATGGGAGAGTTACTGGATTCATGTTATTATTGTTGATGACTAACAGTTGGGAATTGTATGGAGAGAATCCATGTCAAGTTCGCTTCTAAAAACTACTTTACTAGGACAAAAAAAAATAGTGAGACAAAGGGACAAAGAAATAAGGTTGAGAGATCATAGAGATCAAGTATCCTCTCTTATTATTATTCAGAAAGTAGATGATCAGTTTTCACCAAACCAGAAAAAAAAGAAAAACGTTGCCGTGGATTAACGGACCGAAAAAAACCTTGGCTCAATGAATGCAGAACAAAAAATATAAATGTGCTCAAGTCCCGTGATCAAGCCAGATTACGAAAACAATACCATGAAATGAAATTGAACGAGAATGGAAGGTCGACGAGCTATGGGGAAAACTGGACCAAACACTAAACCTCAATCACAATCAATTTGAATTTGAATTCAATTGTCTGTGTGTTTTGCTGTTGAGTTTTATTATTATTAGATTATTCTAAACCTGAAAAAACAACAACAATAACAATAACAATGGCAACAATTTTCAATTGATGACGATTATGAGCAGACATTGGGGCTGTTGTTGTCACTTTTGCTCGTTCAATTCAATCAAATCAATCATCATCATAACAAAAACCAAAAATATAACAACCGGCCGGCCAACTATCCAGCCAGCCAGCCATTGTTTGACCAACCCACACACACAAACACGATTGTAATAATTCACCTTTTTGGTTAAAACACAATGGACTAATTGCAAAATTATCCGCTCTCTTCAACAACAAAATAGCGATATTTTTGCAATAATCAATCAATTATGATTGTATGGTGATCACTACGTTCATTCATTCAAACACAACAAAATATATATTTTCTCTTTGAGAACAACTGAATATAAAAAATTGAATTGAATTCAGTTCAGTTCATTCAGTTTACTTTTTTATATATTTAATTCACCAAGTAGCACTTACAAATTCAATCAAATCAAATAATGATGATAAATACCAAAGGGACAATGCAGACACACACACACACACTAGCGAGGTTCAATGAATTCATTCATTGTTGGATCGGAAACAATTTTTTTGTTGTTAAAGTTGAAGATGAATGAACCGAACTCTCTCAAGTGCCACAGTGCCACAGTGCCATAGTGTGCGTGTGTGTGTTTTGTGTCAATTATTATTTATAATAATCAAACATAGTGAAGAACACACACACAATTTTTTTAAAAAAATAAAATTCAAAAGAAGAATTGTTGAACAACATTGGAAATAAAATTTGCTTGTATTGTGCTGTGTTGTTATTGTTGTTGCATGATGATCTAGTCCGGGAATATTTTCACAAGTTGTTGTTGTTGTGGCCAGAAAATCATGCTACAAATTCAAAGAAAAATATTTTTTGTTACAAAAGATGTCGATGATATTTTTGGTGATATGCTTGTTTTGCTTTCAATCCAATGATCGATTTTTTTTAAAAAGGAAATGATAGCTCACTGGATTGTGTACCAATTTATGATGATTGTTCAAGCAATAATAGCGGTTCCGAATTGCTAGATGGTCTTCTTCAACAATTTTTTTCTAGTTGTTTAAATTTAAATTTAAAAATGGGCCATTCTTATAGGAAGACATACCAAAATACGTGTTTTTGCGCGGAAGTGTTGTAATGATTCATCATTCTTCAATTCGTAAATTCATGGACCAAATGGATCACAACTAATTAGATATTAATCGGGTTTCCAGCAAGGAATTAAATGGCGTGAATAATATCTGGCTGAGTTAGTTTGTCCCGCAAGCTTCTTAACAAATACAAAAACATGTTCAATAAACAAATAAATAAACAAACAATAATAACAGCACTTGAATATTTGAAGGCAAAAAGAATGATTGGTGTAAAAGTTTGCACTTGATCTAATCCAATTATTATTACATAAGCGTTTCAGTGAACATTTGATAATTGGATAATCCAATTTAGATAACAAAAAAAATCGTGAAAACGTTTATAAATGTTTTGAATGATGATATGATATGATGATAATATGAAATTGAAATGTGATCATTCATAACTGCTTCAATCATAACCAAAATAATAATACATGAATACATGTATCTGGTTCCGCGTCCCCAGCAGAATAATGAGGGTAAAAGATCCAAAGAGACCTAGTTGATTGGAGAGAGTGAGTAAATAATAATATTGTAATCGCATCATATCGTACTTTTCTATGGTTGACGCGTTCATGTCACCAAACATAAAATAAACCGAACACAAAAAAACGCGAACCAGAATCACGTACATTCAATTGAATTATGCAATTCACAACAACAACCAAAAAAGCTTTTTTGTGTTGATTGTTTGTTTGTTTGATGTGTTTGCCTTCAAATCACAAAATAATTGAAAAAATGCCTTATCTGTGGTGAATAAATTTT